>VFFE01007679.1:1098085-1133590 GCA_008921705.1 Burhinus oedicnemus
GAAAAAAAAAAAAAAAAAAAAAAAAAAAAGATGAAAAACAAAAAGCAAACCCATGGAGTTCACCTTTCTGAAAATATGTAACCTAACCTGCAGCCCCCAAAAGCATACTTATTTCTGGTTCTAACAAAGTGATACAAGGAGCACCTGTGCAAGTTCACCACATTATGTGACCTTCTTGCCCTCTGCCATCATTAAGCCTCAGCAGATGCTTTGTTTATACCAGAGTCCATTTTTCAGCAAAGATACATTCCATCCTATATACTAGGAACAGTATCTTAACCTTGCTCCAGAAGTTGTTTCCTACCTATCAATATAAGAATATATGATGTAATCAAACATCTCTTTACCTGTCCCTTCCATAAAACAGCCTCCATAAAACGGCAGCAAAGAAACCTGAAAATGTCCCTTAATATGAGTAACTAACCCAAAGCTCCCTTTTTGAAGGAAGATTCCCACTTTCATGCTGGAAATAATGGCAAAATAACAGTTTGATTATTTTTTTGTTAAATTAGCACACATGTGCAGATCCAATTCCAGGTGATAATGGACAAACTGCAGGGGATTTTGGTTTTTAGTCTCTTAAGTGCTATTTTTCTTTTTTTCTTTTTTTTTTTTTTTTTTTTTGTGAAGATATAACCATATTTAGATTTCAATTCAAAGCACAGCTCTAGTTTATAGTACATAAAGATGCCTCTGAAGCACAACGTACTGAATCAGAGAAAAGAAAGCACATCCCATCCTACAGTGGTGACATGAGTTATTTGCATAGTTGCCACAAAAGTAATAATTACACTGTAACTCAATGGGAACAATGGTAATTTCACAGTAGCTCATGTTGTTGTTATCACCCTATATCCTGATAACTGTGAAATTAATTTGTGGCACCACTGTATGTGTCAGCTTTAAGCTGTTCCCTAGGTAACATTACGCTACCATAGAGAAGGAATGTTTGGCAGTAAAATGGGTAGCAGCAGATTGATTATACAAAAAGAATCTTCCCTCTACATACAAATAACTTGGCAATCAGAGAAGATGATGAGAAAAAAAAATCCTCCCCACTGCTTTTTGTTGTTGTTGTTTTAAAGAAAAAAGCATAAATTAATAGAGTTAATGGTATTAACTGACCATTATCCATACACTGGAAGAAGGCAAAGGTAAAACAAAATGAGCAAACTACCAGATTATATGTAGTGCCACTGACTCATTGTTCTAACTGCAGCCAAGATGCAGCATAAAAATGCTGAAAATTTCTTTTTCCTTCTTCTAGTCATTTCCCACATTAACCATTAAATGGCAATTTTAAATATAAAAGCAAACATACAGCACTAAGACATATTTAGGAAGGCAACAATTGTATAGGTTATGCTTTCACAAATAATTCTCACTTCATCTGAGAGGCACAGTCCTTTCAACTGCTGAACACTCAACATTATTTTGCAATACTACTACTACCAAATAGGAGTTCCACACTAAATATAAAAGATGACACTCTGCCACACAGTGCATTTAAATGCTTATGAATTTACTGGTGAAAACTCAGTGCCACAATAATTGAATGTCTGGAAAACCTTAAATCATGGAATTTAAGGAGGGAACTTATTACTGATTGGTAACAATAAACAAAACACTGAGTTTAAACTTACCAGTCATTTTCTTGCTACAGCAGTAGGTATGAGGCTTTGGATTAAAGAAAGATGCTATTTATATTTATAGAATTTGGATATTTCTTTCACTTTTAATCCAGGCCTGTTTACATAGCATTAGAAATGCATACTGTAATGCCTTGTTCTCTCACTGTATGTTTGTCTGTAAGGAAACAGGTGAAAAAAATCACAGCACGTTACATATACAGACTCAGTGGTTCAGCTGGAGTTTTTTTACTGAAAAAGCAGCATCTCAGTGTCAGCGCTAGTCATCAAAGCAAACAAAGGTGTTGGAGCAGATACTCTGATCCAGGATATCCAGGGACAGGCATGTTTTGTCGCTCTGTAGTTTTGATCTTTATCTCTGACTGATCCTCCTTTTGTGATTGCTACCACAAGACACTGTCCCCAAAACCCCTGACAGGTGATGTTCAAATGTGGGTTTGGGTTTTTTTCCAATTCAACATAGAGTTTTCAGAACTCTGAAAGCAGCTGTAGGAGCCTAAAGCTAGCTTGGACAGTCCCAAACGTGTATTCTTCATTAAATATTGGCACATACTACACCAAATTATGTTACTGCTGAGAGGAAAATTTTGACCACCCTATACTCAATTATTCATCGGTAGGGCACCCTGATCATTGCCACTATCAACCCAGGAATTCAACCTATATCCTTTGCCAAATTAGCACGTACTCTTGTTCAGTCAACACTCCCTTTCTTCCACTCTCCACTGTGTGAGCCAATCCTGATGCACAAGGACCCTTAAATGCAGACAACATACACAACACACATCTGCAGTCAGAAAGCTCGCTATGATAACTACATGCAGAATTCGCCAGTGCTCTTGATGCTTGTAGGAATTACTAAGGGATATCAGTACTTATTGATCCCCTTTTTCAGTACCATTAAGAACTGTCTGCAGTTATCTTTGCTTTGCTAGACCAGCGCAGAGCCTTGATGCTCAGCTAAGTCAGTGGTCATTTTTTTTCCAGACACCTGACACTACTTCTGCCTGAAGGAGCATGGGCCAAGCCTCATGGCTGGCTTTTTAAACCTTGTGCATCTCCTCTGTTCTCTATTTTCTTTTCTACACTACTCTTCAGGTGTCAGTGCTGAAACAACTCCAGTCGGTTGGAATAAACACGCCTCCTGGAATGACAAATGCTGCCAGTGACAAACAACCTCCCATTTGCTGGATCAAAGCTGCCAAAGGCATTCAGAAATGCTTCAAGAAAGGTGTATGCATTCATGTAACTAAAGATCTTTGGAAAGCTTTAGACGCTAGTAGCAATTACTGTTTTTACTGTGAGCCCAAACTTACTACCACAGAGAAAATGTCTGTGGCCAAGAGGTGTCAGATACTCTTTTTGGAAGGCTGATTGAAAAATGAGTAGTGGGGATGGAAAAAATAAAATTCATGAAATAGGGAATTTTACCTTTATCGTCATTAAATCAAACCAGGTGCAGTACAGCTGGTATTTTTACCTCTGATAGCATTCAATAACCTGTTTGAAACTAACTGATGTCTTCCGAGCTACTTGTGGTTCACAAAAAGAAATCCCAGCATTTTTTTTTAGCGTGCATTGATAACCGCTATCAAGACTGCTAACGAGGCTGAAGATTAACTCCTTAATTGTGAACTATTTCCTAATACTCCATAAGTGGGGGCTGTTCCTCATCATATTTGAAACATGCTGAGATATACCATGGAGCAGTTTATAAAGCCACTCCCATGCTATTTTATATGTATATATTTTGCTGAGGACTGTTCAAAATTGTAAAGAATATTAATATATCTTTATGACAGTTGTGGTGGGTTGACTGCCACAGTACAACAGTGATGTCTACTGACTTGGGTAATGCCTTTAAAGCGATGTGAAAATTAGCTGAAAATGAGACCCAACTGCAAAAATTCTAAGATATTCCTATTCAACCCCCCCAGGTCTCAACAGCAAAGTCACTACCAAAAAAGATGCCTTGCTATCTCTGGTTTCTCCCAGCTGCCAAATTGCTGATACATTACCAGCTCTCTCAGCTTCAAAACAGAAACAAGACAGTCTGTTCATATTATATATACATTCTCATTTTAGATCGTATTTTAGATATACTTTTCCTCAAAACCCAGGACATTTTGGAGGAAAAATTTACATCATTTGACCAAATTGATAGAGTAGTTCTTTCTGATTTCATAAGATTCAGCAGGGTCTTGGAAAAACAGTGCACATGATCTCTAACCATACAGAAATTTGATTACTAAAACTACGATGCCGTAAACATAGCATCTACAGAGAAGCTTGCTCAAATACATCTAGAATACCATAATGTCTCAAAATTAAGATATAAAACCTTTGCAATGAAATGACATCAAATACATTTCGTAAGACAATTGTCGCATACATTCAGCGAGAGTTATTAGCCAGCATGCGAAATCTTACAATAACTCCCATTGCATTTCCAGCCAACTGTAAGCTTGACACATTACCTTGGAAGAATGCCACAGTTCCCGCTGTGCTAAACTTACTGAAACAAATAGGAAAGCAGCATTGCTGTGTTACATCCCTGCTTTACTATTGTGTAATTGGACCACACTACAGGAACAACACTTCATATTGCAAACATCGAGTTCCCATTATCAACTTGTGGCTTCACACTCTCAGCACAAGAGCAATGAATTTTTGTCTTATATCAAGAATTAAATGAGTACGATAGAAGAGAAAATATTAAGAGAAGTTACATTTCAAAGCTCTGCTTGTAGTTATAGTTTTAAGACAAAATAAATTTTCTGTGTTATGACATTGTTACACTAGCAGGAGATAGAAAGTTTAGCAATGCCAATAGCAAAAGATTACTCAGGCCTTTCCAATTTAGGGGTAAAGTCTTCACTCACCCAGTGTACCCAAGTAGAATAAAAGCGTAAAAATTGATGAGAGAAGCAGGGAGTATAGGAAGAGAGTTTTACACTTACTGAAATACATCTAATTCAATTAGGAAAGAGAGCAAAATATTTATGCTGTACAGTCCCTGCTGATTAAATGTCGTCCTGTATTAGAAAATCAGGGATTTCATCTACAGCTGGGTGAACAGTGGTCTTCTCCCCTCTCCTGGGGTATTAACCATCCTTTCCCCATGATTTTGACCACAGAAGAATTTATCCCTAGCAGGGCTACATCTCTAATAGCAGAAGATGCCCTAGAATGACTATAACTACATGAGCGAGCAGTGTTGCCCAGCAGTAGGGGGTCTCTACAGCAAAACAGTTGGCATTAAGACCCAACATAACCCTTCCTGAAATGCAGGTAGTGTTTATTTCTGCCTAGTTCTAATCTAGTCCTGTAGGCTTGAGCAACTGACATGGACATCCATGTCCCTATAGCTTCTGCATCACGGCTGCCTGTGCTGGCTACCTCAGAGACAGCACAGAAGCCAGCGCTCACCTGCCACAAGCAGGACTCGCAGCAGCAGCAGCAGCACATCCCCCTGCCCGGGGCCGCACCGCCCCACTGGCTCTGCACAAATGTCAACTGAGTCAGTGAGGATGAGACAGAGGCACCCTACAGGCAGGCCATGACTAAACGTATGACTCTACATAGGAGTCATTTAAGCTTGTCTATATATACCCAAAAAAAAAAAGAGAAGTCCCCTGTTTTGGCTACTGCAGCCACACGGCTACCAGTGCTCAGGCTTAGCCATGCAGTCGCAGCTCTCTTTAGCAGAAAACACTCAGGGAGCCAGAATCTGTCTTAAATATACAGCAATTCCTATTTAAGTATTTTTAAACATCCCTGTACAGTTCTTTTAATTAAAGGGAGAACGATTCTCACCCCAATTAATTATTTTATCTGAGAAGAAATCACAAGAGAATACACTTCAGAGCAGAAGAGGGTTAACAACGCCAGCAGTTGCCATGCAAGGAAATTTGCAACGGGAAGGCTGAGGTGTGGGCACTGTGAGGCACAGCCCAACATCTAACAGCCGGCCATGAGCCACACAAGGTGCTGTAGCTCCTTGGGAACAGCAACTGTTTTACACATGCTCAAGTGGATTTCCCGTTCACTAGAAAACACACAGATAAGCAGGAAGAACCGCTCAGGAAGCCCTACATGCTCCAACAATTAGACTTGCCAGGTAGAAGAAAAAAGAAAACGTCAAAAATTATTTTATAAATATATATTTTTCTATAATAAAAATACTCCTCAAAGTATAAGTGTTTTCTTGTCCTTTTGGTAATACCATCAGATACTGACCAAAACCATATTTCTTTTTTTTTTTTTTAATACATTACCAAATACAAAACAAGTGCTTGGTTAATATTAATTAATACTGACAAACGTGGAAAAATCTTCAGTATGTAAACCAGCAGTAATAAAAGAGTTAGTAGCATTAAACAGTACCATTAAACAGTACTATTGAATAGCAGTAATAAAAGTTGCAGTATTTACAAATCTAATAATAGTAATTACTTTAATAAATAAAAATATTAAATATAGTAATAGTAATCACTATTTTTAAAAGTATAGTAATAGTAGAAAGACTCAATACTATTAATAAATAGTAGTAAAAAAAGTAGTAGTACTATTTAAAAGTATTTTACAAAAACTTAACAGTTTTAAAATATTATTGTACTGTAATGGTGTCAGATTATAAATCAATGTCTTTTGTAAGTATTCTGATGGAAATCACCTTATAATTCTTCCCATTAAATTCTGTTCCATGCACAGATCCGTTATTAGAACTCATTTGAATGGGTCCAAGTACCATGGTGATACTTAGAACTGTTCAGGGTTTATTTCATAGAAGAAAATGTTGTTTGGTTTTTTTTTGAAAAAAACACTTTAAGTTCGGTATTGGACCAAGCCAGAAGTAAGTGCTCCAGACTGGTTGAACAAGCTAAATACATAAAAATTGAAACTTACTGCAAATGCCTGCTCAACAAAGAATCTTGTCACTGTCAATATTCTCTGCGTGTTACAAAGCACATCCTAGACAAGCAGTACTGGGCATTCAAGACAGTAGGAGATGCTGCTCAAGAATATTTAGTTTATTCCTTGACTCTCCATAACACCTCTTATGTTTGTCTCACTCTGTAAGCAGCTGCCTTTGTACAAATTGTTGCCTGAAACCTTAATGCTCCTCACTCCTAGGGGTGCTAAAATTTAGTAGCTTTGCCTTAGGCGCTAGCGGTGAAAGTCTCTGGGTGGTACTCTGAAAGACCTAGACTGGTCTAGGGCTTAACTGGCTGCCCAACAACTTTTCAAGAGCAAGCTCCAATAAAAGAGTATCTGTGTTCATTAGAAATGAGGATGGAAAATTGTTTCTGCAAAATTTTGTAGCTAAATGTGTGGTACTGATGCTAGTTTATCTTCTTAACAACTAATTTATTGAAAAAATCCAATACACATTAGAGTCTTATTTTCAATAATCACGTTGATTCCACTGGAACATTAAACTTAAATCATATTTTCTTGCTCTCCCAAATAGCCTCAAGTAAATAAACAGGATTTAAATTCAGAAGTGTACAGGCGAAGGGCAGATTAATTTTGATGGAAGTTAAGTACCTTGCGGCACAGTTGGACCCACAGTTTATTCTCTGAAACACTCCAATATACAAAACATGTCTAGGAAACCGGATGTTTCCTCTTACGTCCAGAACCACAACAGTCAGTATAATATAAAGTTAGGACTCCTGAGAAGTAGCAAAAAAAGTAAGCATAACTACTAATATTCATTATAACCAAAGGGTTCTAAACACACTAGAGTCAGATAAGATAATGATGATCTGGCCACAACGAACATACAATCCAAAGATACACACTAGCTAATAATTAATAAAGTTTTGCATTAAGACTACGTTTTGTCCTCAATCCCCTAGCTTTGCTTTGTATCCTGAACTCCAAGAAGAATGTACTCAGAGATGCCCACGGCAATACAAAGCCCATTGACTTCAAAGGACACCACAAAGGAGGGAAGAAAGATTACACTTGAATCTTCTGAGAACTACAGTAAACGTCTGAAAAGAAACAAGTGCAGATATATTTAAAATAGTATTTGTTAAGACAGACTGGTTTCTCACTGTACACAAAACAGAAGCTACTGTAGGAAATGGGGCTTCTTAAATACATGTGGAATGTGGTACTCTCAATAGGCTGGCTACAGTAGAGATTAAATTCATGACTTACAAATAAAACAGCATGAGCTTCAACAGCTTGAACTAAAACATCTGACTCCTTTGCCAAAGCTGTAACACACCCGGGTTCTGTGTACATCCCAGAGTTTTGTTATGGTCTAAAATGGTATAAGCCACCTTCTAACTAAACAATCCAAAGCCTGAACAAAAAAAATCAAGTATCAATAATCTACAGAAAGCCATGGCTCATGGCAAGACCACCAGCAAATTTCCTTCATTCATCTCCAAACTTTTTTTTTTTTTTAATGTTTATTTGACAAACCAAAACTTTTTTCAAAGTGTATAGGCTGATGAAACTAAGGTATTCATAAGCCTGGTAGTCTATATTGGATATATCATCTCTAGAAATCCAGAGCATTTTTTCCTGATTGTTAATGGTAGCAAAGAACAACTTTGAGAAATATTTTAAAACCTTGCATTTTAAAAAGTAACAAATGGGAACCCCATAGAGTGAACTCAAGATTCTGTAGTGCAATTTTCTATTCTAACAGTTTGCAGACAAGTGGCTGTCAGTCACTGAAAGGTACGACGCTGCACCCACTGCATGCCATCTTCAGAGTCTTTGTGGTAAGCCATCTGCCACAGCGGTTTTCAAAATCTCTTTCACCACCAACATCAGACAACATCTCCTGCAGTTTGCTAAAAAGCAAAATGTTGACTGTTATCCAATTCTTTTCTTTAAACCATAAAACTAAACGGTTCAAAAGCAGAAACAGGCTCCCCTTCTTGAAGTGACAGAAAAGTGTTTTTTGTTTTCTCCCCTCTGAAATATCTTTTGGGGAATGGTACACATGAATACAGAAATTATGTGTTTATCATACACAGAACAGACCTGAAGCATCATTCAGTCACTGTAGTACATACAGGAAAGAGTATGAAAAACATGCAAGATTTTACCAAAAACCTTCATGCAAGATCTTGCCTAAAGGACACTTCAGTATATAAACAAAAGTAGTCATTGTAATGCAGTTTCCAAAACCATGAATATTATTTGTTATTTTGCTATTTTACTATATTGCTTGCAATTTTGCTAATAATGCTTTTGGTCTAGATCCACACATTGTTTATATGCACTGCAAGGCATAATTCAGTCCTCTGATGTAAAGTAACTGCAAACCTACATTGCCAACTGGAATCACAAAAATATTCAACAACCTTTTACATCTGCCAGTCATGAACATCATCGATGCAGAACTTTAGGTCAGTTAAAGTTGCACTTGTTAGTTTATGCCAGCTAGGTGACTGAAGGAACATCCAAAGGAAAACAATGTAACTTATTTTGGTCCCCTCCACTGTAATAGCTAAAGAAACAAGCCTATCCTCTGTCTACATCACTAGACCAAAAATAAATTGCAATTCATAAATCAAAAATGAGAAATTATATACAGTATTTTGAACAATGTATGTGCAACAATCAGCTGAAATAAACTTGGAAATGTAATTCAGTATCAAAATTTCTGGTCAAGGTATTATGAAGTTGGTAGTAAACAGAACAGCCCATCTCACAATGAAGCTCAAAACAAGACACTTTATAGTTTTCTTTATTTATACTTTAAAAATATATAAAGCAATGCAATTACATTCTAAAGCACAGAAAATAAACATTATCAGTAGTCCCACAAGATCTTCAGTGTGAGTTATACCTGTGGCTAAACAATGGACTTGTCATATATCAGAACCTTCTTTTTTTAATTGCAAAATGAAATATGAAGTGCTTTGTTTCTCCATGTAAATGACACAGAAAGACAATTGAGTTCTAATAACTATCACAAAAATAGTTACATTAATGTCACAGGTTCCTATACATGCTTGTTGTTACAGCTCTGCACAGTGTCTGCCTGTAGACAGAAATTATTCCATCATGGCAAGATCCAAGCAAGGCGTCCCATGCACAGTGCTATGCCCCCAGAGGGTGGCTAGTGAGTGACTCAGGAGTTAATGAGCCACCAAAGAGCAAAGTAAAATGGCATGAACATAGAACCTTGTTAATGCCACTAAACAGCTTCTAGCACCTAAGCAGCTTGTTCAGTTGTAGCTATCCTTATACAGGGCTGTCTTGCACTGTGAAAATAGATAGCCAGTATTTGGTCAAAGCAAGTGATGGTGACAACCTGCTTGATCTGTAATGTACACTGAAAATGACAGTGAAGTTCTGATTTCAAAACAGCACTCAAAACAAAATTAAATTCATATGGAAGTACTACTAAAAGTTCTCAAATGCTTCTAATATTCTGCAGGTATTCCCATGCGACACCAAATGTAACAAGCAACACTAGCATTCTGCAGCATCTGCTTTTTTCCATATGCTATTAATAATATGGTAAATTTATAAAATTGTCAAGATACATATCTAGAAAAGAAATTCTACAGGGAGCATGGTCTATTCCCTAAATTCCACAGTTCTCTGGGTTGTTTTCAGTCTGAGAACATCTCTGCAGTTCCTTTTTTTTTTTTTAAATGAATATCTCTAAGTCAAATGTAGTCTAAATAAAGGTCTACCTGAATAAGCTTATATATCAAAGTGCTTTACCTAACTGTTATGTCCTCTGGGGCTGTGGGGTGTTTGGTTGTGGGTGGTGAGATACATCAGAGGAACATGTGCTGGTCACGCAAGAAGGCATAGTGCTGTTGTTCTGTGGAAGCAGCACAGTATTTTTGTTAAATACATAAGCAATACTTGTTTCTCCCCTAAAAACATGCCCCAAGCAGCATTCAAATGATCGCACTGGAGAGAAATGTGAAGACAGAAGAAGGTGGAAGAGAAACTTGAACTTACTCCCTCAGTCCCAAATAAGCACACTAGTCACAAGGCTAGTGGCTACTTTGGATCACTGGAATTCACTCCAAAGGCTTTGACCTCCTCAGAACATGAAGGATTTCTTTGAATACATGATCTTTGAGACCTGGATCAGGAACCCAGAAGCAATTATCTTTACTCCTCCTCATTCACCTTCCCTTTCAACTTACCTGCGATTGGTCCCATCTCTCAGAACAGCTTAAGAACAACACAGGAAAGCAGGCATACTTTTAACATGACATTTTTCATTGTTCTTATTTTCCTTGTACTTCATGCCTGCATTTCTGTAACTCTACACCTCCATGATGTGGCTTTTTGAACTGGGAAAACCAAGTTGCCCAACTCAGACCCAGAATATGAATCTGTATTTGTCACATCTCAGGCCAGAGCCATAACAAGTTGGTTACTAGGTATTTTGTAGTTTGTGCTGCAGACTTGTTTTGTTCACATGTTTTTAAATCTCTAACTTTTACTCTGCAAACTAGTGAACACTTCTGAAATCACGGAACTTCTTACAGTGCAATTTTCTTGGGTTTTGCCCAGCCATAGAAACTATTTGTCAAATACATCTGAGAGTCTAGACCACATTAAAAGAAGCTTGATTGTTACTAACCCCAGCTTATACAGTTGTCAAGACAACAGTGAATATCATCATTAACAGAAACTGTTTCTATCAAACTGGAAATCACAGTGGAAGCCTCGCTCCCATGTTCACATTATCCAAAACCATATGCAAATATGTGAGTGTAAAAAAAAATTTGAAATGAACTTTGGTGTTTTTCTATACTGATCCAAACAGACAAGCAAACTTTCTCTCTCCTTTCCCACTTTGAAGTATGAAGAAATATGTTTAAACCTTCATTTATTAACAAGTCTATACAAAAATACTCAGCTTTAATTTTCACTTGCAAAGCTTTCACACGTGCTAACTCAGTCAATCCTCACAAGACAGACCGTACACATATTCACCTACAAGTAGGACCCCTTCATGCATTTAACATCTCACCAGTTTACTAACTGATTGCTCACTGCCGTAAGCCACCACACTGGCTTACCAACTCAGTTGATAAGTAAACAATTGTAACATCAGATTCAGATGTTAAACATTATGGCTTCGTTTGTCTGACACCAGGTTCATGAAATCTACACTAAACATAGGCCTAAAGCATATTACTAGTATAGCGTTCAACAACAATCCTATTGTCTACTGGAGTGGCTGATACAACAAGGGGTTGGGCTGCTGTTCATGGGGACCTTGATAGGCTGGAGGAATGGGCCTACAGAAACCTCATGAAGTTAAAAAAATAATAATAATAAAAGAGACAAGTGAGGTCCTGCCCCTGGGGAGGAACAACTCCAGACACCAGTACAGGCTGGGGCCAACCAGCTGGAAAGCAGCTTTGCAGAAAAGGCTCTAGAGGTCCTGGAGGACAAGCTGAACATGAGCCAGTCCTTGCAGCAAAGGCTAGTGGCATCCTGGGCTGTGTTAGGTAGAGCACCACCAGCAGATTGAGCGAGGAATCCTCCTCTGCCCTCCGCTGCCCAGCACTGGTGAGACACACCTGGAGTGCTGAGTCCTGTGCTGGGCTCCCCAGAACAAGAGAGACATGGACATACCAGAGAGAGTCCAGCAAAGGGACTGAGGTGATTAAAGGACTGGAGCGTCTGTCACACGAGGAGAGGCAGAGAGAGAGAGCTGGGTATGTTTAGCCTCAAGCAGAGAAGGTTCAGGGGGCTCTTATCAATATGTGTAAATACCTAATGGGAGGGTATAAAAACAGAGCCAGACTCTTCTTAGTGGTGCTCAGTGAAAGGGCAAGAAACAACAGGCACAAGCTGAAATACCACAGATTCCAGTTTAAAAAAAAAAAAAAAAAAATAGGGGGAGGGGGGTTGTCAGAGTTTTTTGTTTGGGTTTTGTTGTTGTTTACTGTGAGGATGTTTGCCCAGACAGTCGGTGCAGTCTTCATCCTTGGAGATATATAAAACCTGGCTGGACCCAGCCCGTGGCAACCTGCTCTACTTGACGCTGCTCTGAGCAGGAAAGCTGCTCTAGATCAGTGATCTCCAAAGTGCAGTGTGCGCAAGACGATCCACTTGGATGTGGGAAGAAAATATTTTTTGCACCATTAATAAATAAAGTTATAAAAAAAAGTAGCGTTTATTTCATCTTTATCTCATCCTTTTTTAATTTCTATTCTTGTGTGTTTTATAAAACATGTAATATATTAGTACAAGTGGTATATGTATATAATTTATAAAGAAATAAACATATACATATTGGGGTGTGTGCTCAAAAACATTTTGCTGCTGCACAATCAAAAAAAGTTTAGAGACTACTGGTCTAGATCATGTCCAGCAGCCCCTTCCAACCTCAGCGAGTGTGTGAATCTCTCTTGATAACAACGGATGCCTGTACACAAAGTGAATGAACGGACTTAGTAGAAAAAAATTTCTCCTCCTGCCAGCTGATGTCAGTTGCTTTCTAAAATTTGTCCTTCACCTTGTTAAACCCATTAACTCCCTAAACCTTATCTTCTCCTAAATTGATATTAATAATTGGGTTTGGATTTCTTCCACACGTCTACTAAAAATTACTTTATAGTTCAGGGGAATTTTCACTGTATTTTTTTTTTTAAGACTCCTCAAGGCTACTTTACCCCACTTTCCCAGTTACTGCAGCAGTCCACATTCTGGTTTTGCCACCCATGAAAAGACTACCAAGATCAGCATAGAGTTAGCTATGCCACTTCCTCCTCCTCAAATACTTATCTCCTCATAGCAGCCAAACCAGTCTAAAAGCTCCTTTAAATTTCTAGATGAAGCTTTACCAAGGATCAGGATCCAGATTTTTTTTGTTACAGTGATTATAGATTAAGAACAAAATGAACCCTATTTAACAAAAGCTTAATGCTTTTACTTATGCAACCGGACTTTATAGGTATATATCTATGCTACTTTTCTGCCAAGTTACTACATAAAATATGGAATTAAATTACCATATACACATTCAAGGTATGGAAAGCAATAGTCTGCCATTTATAAACCCCAATTCAAAAAAGTAATGTATTTTTATTGTTTACTTAAGCTTTCCAGTTGCATTAAAATACAATAATAAATAAACCATTTGGAGCACATTAACAAAATAAGCAAAACATTAACTGAATTGACTGTTTTATGATTTTATGCACAATCATAAGTAACCCAAATTCTTATAATACCACTCTTTATACACTGAGTAATGGCAAACTACTATCAGCTCATTATCTCATTCAAGCTCTAAAATAAAATGGAAACTAGAACTAGAGGAAGCTTATATGCTTTATGATCATTTCAAAACCCTTCAGAAAGTTTATTTTTGCATACATCTATATACATAAACAAGAAAGATGGTTTTCATGTAATCCTTGATTTGAATACTATTCAGTTTCTGAAGAGCTGGAAAAAGAACAAGACCCGTCTTGGATATTAGTGTTTGTTTATGCAAAGCACAATGATAGTCATAGACTAGAAATGTACTGAAATCCATATTAAATTGACCATTTTTCTCAAAGAGAAAGTTAAAATGGAAGGTCTCATTCCAAACAGGAGCACTGGGGAAAAACGTTCATTGTATCTCTCATCTGGCAGACCAGTAGTACCACTCTGGGAAATCAGAGAGGATTTGGGCAGACTGCCCACTCAACTTAAGGCTCATCTGAGATTCACATATATCCGCTTAGCTATCGAACTAGGATTTTTTTGTTGTTGTTTTCATGCCCACATGATTTTAGTGCCTTTGTGCAATGTGCAACCCTCTCCACACGCTCCCCTTACCAAAAGGGGGCAGTTATCTTACAATACTGAAGCCAGCAAATCTATGTCATCCCACGCCTGGTCTGATGTCCACTATAGTTATGGGAAAGCAAAGTGAACTTTAATCTTTCAAAATGTATCATTTGAATTATGCATGCTACAGATAATCTTGGGATCCAAATAGAAAGCTGCAGACACCGAGGATATGGGGTGACTACGTAGCAGCTGAAAGACCTGTACAGCCTAAAATAACAAGTGTCTTTTACACACGTTTAGAAAAGTATGTACATCTACATGCACACACCTCTCTAAATTAATATTTTGTACCTTTTATGTGTTACTCAAGTACAATATAAAAACTTACTACAGTCTTAATTTAGTAAGCTACATATTTTCTTTACCTCCATGAAAACAACTAAGAAAAAAAATCAACCACATAATATTGACTGCAATTAAGAGAATTCCAGCGCTGCACAATATCTGTCACACTTCACAATCAATAACTATTTCTCAGAATGGCTTGTACACTAGCAGAAATAGCCGGGATACAAATTTATGAGATAGTAAAGTGCTTTTTATTGCATGCACAGCATAGAATCATGAGAATCTTCTACACAGTCCTTGTAACAGAAACATGACCTTTGAAATGCCAAAGCTCCCTTTGCTAGCAAATGTTTATCACCAAAGAGCTGTCAGCTCCCAAGTTTTTAAAAGATTAACTCCGCTGAGTCATGTATTGCAAAACACCACAAACCTATCCATGGAACATTGTTACAGGAGAGCAGCAACTTGAAATCCAATTTGTTGAAAATATTAAAAGTAGCTTTGTATGCCAAAAGTTCCCCAAATCTTTATTTTAAATCACTTTCCATTTAATGTCACTACAAGAAAGATCTACGTAGACAGATGACCAACCACATCGGGAGAAAACCCTAAATGTATGAAGCAAAACAAGCAAAAAGCAAGAAATCACAATTAGAAAGGTGAATGCTGTTATTTTTACAGTTATTTGCAACATTAGTAGTTGAAATGTTCAGAAAGGAAAGAATGTAATTTGGAGGTAATAAGAAAGGCTTCAGAAGAGGCAGGTTGTATTTCAAGTCAGAATACCTTTACAAACACTTATTCATAGCAATGCACATGGAACAAGAGCAGAATGAACATAAAGTCAGAGTCATGCAAATAAAGTCATTCAAACACCTCCATAAATTTAAAGGGATTATGAACACAATCAAAGCAAATGAGTGTAATTAGTTTTTCAAGAAGATTCTCAATATTTTTTGTTGTTGTTTTTACTTTTTACTGCGCTAGTGCAAGTCTAAGATGTTACTCTGATATCAGGCAAGTGAAATGAAGCACTACGTTTGCATCATTACATTTTACTATTCAACTTGCAAAACCTTTAAAAGTACAGGTTACTATAATTTTCTGATCCACAGATAATACTATAATTAACATCTTCCTGATGATTCAGTGAATTACTTTAGAAAATCTGTCTTTGATTCTACCACCTTTCAGCATAGTAATTGTTCCCTTTTCCACGTACTATAGATGGCAAGTTTCTTTGGAGTCCTGTACCCAGATACTCTACAGTGCAAGTAAGGGTGACAGAAGATACATGCACTGGCTAATTTTAACCTCCCGTAATACACATTAAGTGCAATGATATGAGGATATTAAGCAAAATATATATCTCTACAATATATGAAGTACCAAATAGATTTTAATGTTCCATTAGCAAAACTGAAATCATGTAAATCTGGTGATAAGATCAGAGTACATAGGAACTACATACATAAAAATCAAATCTAATTTAAAAGCAAACACAGGTTTGTTCAAACAGCATTGTACAATTGCTTTAACACTTACAGAATTTAGATGAACAATATTTTCATTCACTCACAGTTTAGTATAAATATAAAGCAAGGCACCCCTTAAGCATTTTAAATAACAAATTAAACATTTACGTTTTTTACTGTGCAGTCAGGCTTAACATTTATGCAGCTTCAAAACCAAAGTACAGCCTCAAGGGAAGCCTCTCCACTGACAAATTAATACCTTAGAGAATAGAGCTGAATGGTGGCAATGAACTCATTTGTTCCCCCAATAATGAAGAATGACTCTTTCTTTACCACATCTGTGACTGTTGCTATGGTGACCCAGACTTACCTCATTGCTTCTCGAAGTGCTCCTCGCTCACTAAGAGTCGTGTGCTTGATGTCATCAAAATTATTTTCTAGTTTCTCACAGTTCTGCAACAAACGGACAAATTCATGTAAGGCTCTTAAACAGTATATCGTACATATATTAACATTATTCAACATCATGCAAACAAAACTGATTTACATTATGTAACCTCAAATTATGCATTCTGTTTTAATTACACAGGAGTCATTAAAAAGACATTGAGAACTCAAAAACAAAGTAAACATGAATCTTATTATATGGTTGTCATGGAAATCATCTTATAAATGTTCCATAATGAAACATACAGAATTTGTACTTTTTTCTTGAGAAAAAAATAAACTAATTTCTCCTTTATAAGTATGCGAGGCTATAAAGCTACTATACGCACACACGAGAACAGAAACCTAAACATGCATTTTAGAATTATAATAAAAGTTATAAATTCTGTCCCAATAAAATAGGTAGTGTTGTTAGAACAAACCAATCACATTTAAGTCATATTTAATTTAATTTTTAAAACACAACAGAAACTGGAAAGATTAATTGTTTATAGACACCTCAACCACTTAATGTTTTTTTCCAGATCAGAGCTCACCAGTATTTCTAAAAGTAATACAAAGCCAACAGTTTTGTGACAATAAATGAAATAAAACTTCACTATATTCTGCTAATTATTATTAAATGTGTGACTGGTTCCATTACTCCAGAGTGCTAATCCTTTTCTTTTGCTCCCACAAAGGCAGTAAAATTGATTCAGAAGATGCTGGTGAGAACAGAAATTTGTGTCTGTGCAAAGTGAGTGTGAAATACCAGCAAACAATCATCTGCATCATCCATAGGATTTTCATATGCTCTTGAGGCTTCATCAATACAGAAGGCTTTTGGGTTACCCCTGTTCTCTGCAGCACCCTTCTCCAATACCAAAACTCACCTCTGGGAGGCATAATTTTGCCATGTGGGTGTAAAAGAAACACAAGTTGCAAGAGTAACAATATTGTTAACACCCTTGAAGGCAGGAATGTCAGGCTCTTTATGCAGTATCTTTAAAGAAAATATGTGCACTATTATTTGGTCATATTGCTTTCACAGTTTTTAATATCTGAATTAATTTTCAAGTCCACCTCTTAAAGATAGTTATAATAAATACAATAAAAGTTACCTATTGTTATTTCTTTTGTGCATTGATTCTTTATTTTTATAATTACATTGAATTTGAGGCTACAAAAGCATTACTGGAAAGGAAATTAGATACTTGTAAATGACCTAACAAGATATTTTAGCTTGTCCCATTAACATTTAAAGTATCATTATTTTTAAATAAGATTATAGACTTTTTAATATAGGTTTAATGCTTTAACAACACATTTCTGAGCAGCAGAAATGAACAAAGCTACATTTGGAACTTTTGCAATGTTTTTTCTCCCTTATAAAAAATGATGCATGTCCTAAGTATGAATAGTAAATCTTATTCCATTGCTAATCTGATATTTTTTCTTTGTTTATATCACAATCAGCTGTCCTTTGTATGGCAAAATCCTACTCAAAAACTCAAAGGGATTATGTGAGAAAGACAAGGAAGCTCTACAATGAAGTATTCCATTATTTAGATCAGCATATATTGACCTTCAGCTCCAAGCACATACAGGCAGGTCACTCATTTAAAATACACAAACGAAATCCAAATCCACAAAAATAATTAATAAAGAATTCCTGATTCATCAGTACTAAACTGAAAGTATCTGTGCAAACAAAATCAAACCTCCCATCGTCCAGGAAAACAGACGAAAGGAAACACCATTTGGAATATTGCTCCAAGTGCCAAAAAAGGAAAGCCCATGTTTTAACAATCCTGTGCTATCAGCACCTCAGGAGAGGTTCAGAAAAATCTAAGCATCACGCAGTTCTTTTCTCTTGACCTTGTGGTATAAAGCGTGTAGAAATGACAGAGAATCCAAAGCATACAAGATTTTTGTCAAACACAACTAAAACTTCTCTGTGTCGTACAAGCTCAAATAACTGATACTCGCCACATGGAAAATGCTGAAAAGAGTAGGTTCAGCTGGTATTTCTTCTTTGTCTACATAGACCATACTGTGTTAATCAGCTGAAGGGCAACAAATATGGCCCATATCTAAAGAAAATCCAGGGAACACGTAGCCTTACACACAAAAATATTCCATCTAAACTATACACCCAATGCAAAAATGAATAGATAACCCTGAACAAACAAACAAACAAAAAAAAAAAAAAAAGGAAAAAATTTTATAAACTCAAAAAATAGATGTACCAATTCATTTGGCAAGAAAATGAACTTACTTCTACCGTTTCTGAGAATTGTTTCTGGATAGTATTTTCTGGGCTACTTTCAGCCAAATAGCTCTCATCCAAGGTACAGCAGTTGGAGAGCAAATAACTTCACCATTAGGAAAAAATGAACTAAAAACTGAGCCAGATGCAAACTCCTTAAGGAAGATGAGCTCATAGTACTATGGCATCAGTTACTGCATACATACTGAACAGGACAGTGAGCAAATACTGATGATACCCACTGCTTTCCAGTTAGAGCTGCAATCATCCAAAACAGTGTGTTCGATCCTCTTGGAGAAAAGAGAACAGGGTGTTTGTAATACCAAATACAAGCATAGCTACAGGTGTGTAGATGTCACTTCTTCATGGGTTTGAGTATCAACTCACACCCTACATTTGTAGATCATCTGAAAGGATACCAGTTTATAAGAAAGGCTACCGATATGAATGAAATTGTGAGCATGACAATACTCTGAAGAATGTTTCTCGGAAATGATGGAACTTCGGTATACCATGACCAGGGTGAGCTTTAGATTCTTAAGTAATAAGTCAGCAGCAAAAATTGACCTCATTCTATCACAGAATCACAGCGGTTGGAAGGGACCTCTGGAGATCATCTAGTCCAACCCCCCTGCCAGAGCAGGGTCACCTAGAGCAGGTTGCACAGGACGTCGTCCAGGCGGGTTTTGAATGTCTCCAGAGCCAGAGACTCCACCACCTCTCTGGGCAGCCTGTGCCAGTGCTCTGCCACCTTCAAAGTAAAAAAGTTCCTCCTCATGTTTAGGTGGGACTTCCTATGTTCAAGGTTGTGCCCATTACCTCTTGTCCTATCACTGGGCAGCACTGAAAAAAGACTGGTGCCATCCTCCTGGCACCCTCCCTTTAAGTATTTGTAAGCATTGATGAGATGCCCTCTGAGCCTTCTCTTCTCCAGACTAAAAAGACCCAAGTCCCTCAGCCTTTCCTCATAAGAAAGATGTTCCAGCCCCCTAATCATCTTTGTAGCCCTCTGCTGTACCCTCTCCAGCAGTTCCCTGTCCTTCTTGAACTGGGGAGCTCAGAACTGGACACAGTACTCCACATTCGGCCTCACCAGGGCAGAGGAGAGGGGGAGGATAACCTCCCGCGACCTGCTTGCCACACACCTCTTGATGCACCCCAGGATGCCATTGGCCTTCTTGGCCACAAAGGCACATTGCTGGCTCATGGTCATCCTGTTGTCCACCAGGACTCCCAGGTCCCTTTCCACAGAGCTGCTTTCCAGCAGGTCAACCCCTAACCTGTACTGGTGCATGGGGTTATTTCTCCCCAGGTGCAGTACCTTACACTTGCCCTCGTTGAACTTCCATTAGGTTTCTCTCTGCCCAACTCTCCAGCCTGTCCAGGTCATGCTGAATGGCAGCACAGCCTTCCGGTGTGTCAGCCACCCCTCCCAGTTCTGTGTCATCAGCAAACTCGCTGATGGTACACTCTATTCCTCCATCCAGGTCATTGGTGAATATGTTGAACAGGACTGCACCCAGTACTGACCCCTGGGGAACACCACTTGTCACAGACCTCCGACTAGACTCTGTGCCACTAATCACAGCCCTCTAAGCTCTATCTGCCAGCCAGTTTTCAATCCGCCCCACTGTCCATTCATCCAACCCACTCTTCCTAAGCTTGCCTATGAGGATGCTGTGGGAGACAGTGTCAAAAGCCTTGCTGAAGTCAAGGTAGACAACATCCACTGCCCTCCCCTCATCTATCCATCTAGTCACACCATTGTAGGCTATAAGATTAGTCAGACATGACTTCCCCTTGGTGAATGTACGTTGGCTACTTCTGATAACCTTATTTTCCTACAGATGCTTTGAGATGAAGCCCAGAACAAGCTGTTCCATCATCTTTCCAGGGATGGAGGTGAGGCTGACTGGCCTGTAGTTTCCCTGGTCTTCCTTCTTGCCCTTTTTGAAGACTGGAGTGACACGGGCTTTCCTCCAGTCTTCAGGCACCTCGCCTGTTCTCCAGGACCTTTCAGAGATGATGGAGAGCGGCCCAGCAAGGACTTCTGCCAGCTCCCTCAGTACTTGCAGGTGCATCCCATCAGGACCTATGGTCTTGTGGATATCCAATTTACTTAACTGATCTCTAGCTTGATCCTCCTCAACCAAGGGAAAGCCCTCCTTTCTCCAGACTTTCTCTGTTACCTGTAAAGTCTGGGACTCCTGAGGGCTGGCCTGAGCAGTAAAGACTGAAGCAAAGAAGGCGTTCAGTAATTCCGCCTTTTCTGCACCATCTGTCACCATGGCCCCTGTCTCATTCAATAGCAGGCTACCAAACAGATTAATATCTATAAACACCTTGCACAGGGCAGTATGTTTCGGCCCATAATACTTCACAGATTTAAGTATAATGAGCAAGTAAATTCCCAGGTGTTTCATTTTGAGCAGCAGCTAAAGTAAAAAAATCAAAACATAAGCAATGAAAAAAAAATGGTTTTGGTGCCTTACTGCCAAGTGATTTTCTGTGGGTTTAGATAAAGTCTAGAAGTTTTAACTCTATGATTCAATAATTACATAGTACTGTATATGTTATTGCTGTTGGCAGATCTATGGTATAATACTAAACTAAATACCACCTTTGAGAAGTTCAGGAGGAAAAATAAGTACAGAGATGTGATTAGGGACCTGGTCATCATAAGTCAAGCTACCACTGCACGTCAAAAAGCCACAAAAGTCTAAATACTGCTTCTTACAGGATTCTAGCATAAATACTTTGAGGTTTTTAAATGAACCAAAAAGCAGGAGAGTGGGGAAGAGATTTTATATATAAATAAATGGCGTATTTATCATACACGTTCTTAACTAAAACTACATGGCAAGTTGTTAAAAAGGGAGATGTAGACTGGATATCCACAAATACCTGTGGCATCACACACAGCATACTGGTGGAACATCTAATCAGAAATGAGAAAGATGAATGATGAACATATGAAGATGAGGAAGAAGAAAGATTAATGAACAAATTGAAAAGCTTTTCCTCCCATAACCACAAAAATATGACTTTTTTTCCTACTGCAATTTATTCTTGTTAAGAAAATAAACTGCAAGCTTTGGGAGCAAGGACTATGTGCTTATAATTCTGTATTTTCAGTTACAGTAAGTGGTAATACTAATAATATCATGACATAAAGTTTATAATAATATTCTAACAGCCTGAAGAAAGTCAGCAACTACCAAGTCCAAAACATTGTTACTCTTTGACACTGGTTGAAGTAACAAGCTAGCTCACATAACTGGAGAATATAAATAAAGAATCACTCTAGTCTTAAATAAAAACCTAGGATCCTAGCAAAAGTGAAGTTGTACTTGTTAAAACACAGTTTTAACTCTCAAAACATTCATCAGCTTAACTTTCTTGTATATGTTTTTGTCTTAGATGGAAAAGCCCTCTTTGCTTGACTTAAGTCATTTGAAAAGCAATTCTTGATTTGGCCTCTCGGGTCAAATGCAAAACTTTGCAGAAGTAGCTCAGAAACCAAGAGCAGTCTATTGGCTGGTGTCACCATCAGGTGTCTATTGCCTGCTCTGCTACGACAGGCCTGAGAGTCAGAATTTTGAGAAGACCGTAACTCAAACTTGCCCATTCTGCCATACAGTACTGATAAGTGACCCCACTTCCATTGAAATCAACCTTAAATCTTCCATCCAGTCAAAAGAGAGTGGGATCACACTAAGCCATATCCTGCTACTTTAATTCTATTCTAAAGTACCTCACATAAGACTTTCAAAAGTGTCAGTATTCCAGATAATGTCTTACACACATTTTGATAGTTGAGAAATAAAATCTTTTGATCTGACAACAGCGTAAAGCCTATTCTAAGGCAGCCTTCATAACTGAAGTTGAGTAGATCTCTTATCCTAGTTGATACACTGCCAAATCAGAAGCCTTATTTAAAATACCACCTCTCTTCCATGAAAGGAGTTTTTAGGTAAGTAGGATTGCCGAATTCTCGGAATTCATTGCTTCCACATGGTTTTAGGAAATTTTCTTAGAAAGCTTGAGTTTTTTCCAAACATATGTGAAAGTAAATCTCACATTTTTGCTGTCAAATGTTCTCTGTATAGTAAACATAAGGAATGTACAGCAATTGAAAGATGGAATAGCTCTTACTTGTTCGGTTTGTATTTACTATTGCTGCTAATGCTAAAATAAATCCATTTTTCTCCTGTTTTCTCCTTTATAAACCATGAAAAAGGTTTCTACAGAGTATGTTGTGTCTTAATTTTCTAATGTTTATGCAGTCAAATTTTAAAATTTGCATATTAAATGCATGTCCCTAGATTTCTGAGTGCTTAAAATGAGAAAACCTGGTCCAAATTCTGAAGGATGTAGTAGCTCCCTCTGATATTTCAATTAGTTGGAGGTAGGCTCCAATGACAGATTGCCAAAACTGTTGGGGACCTACAGAATCTACTGTAAGTGCTGACGCCCTGTGCAAATTCAGCAAGAACAGTCTCAAATTTTGGTCCAAAAATTCCTTAAAAAGTCAAGTCCCACACATGCCACAAGGCTGACCACATTAGCTAGCTCTTTTGAAAATGTTGGCCATACTGTAGAAGTGATCTCCATTAACAAAGTTGTAATAAAAAAAGCTGACTTCTTCAGAGGACTGTATAAAAAGTGTAGAATGCTTATTTCCATATTGATCTTCTTATTGATATATAAAATGTTAACACCAATAATCACTTGTTATTCTGGAATTATGAATTATTTCATCAGCAGAAAACTTTAGAAATAACAAACTTGTGTTTTATAAACCTAAAGCAACATTATAATAGTAATCTAAACTGTAATATATTGCTGCAAGGATAATTATTAAGGGAAAACACAGCTGACATTTTCTGATTTATGCACACAATCAGAGATGGAGTCCAAGGACTGTGACATAATTATCTTCATGCTAACAATTTTTGTAAATCTCTTGACAGAATTTTAGCTAATTTTAAAATGCCTTCTGAAGATTAGTACTTAAAACTGTTGGGGAAAATAGCACAATTTATTAGCAAGGGTATAATTGTAAACCTTCCAAATACTCATTGTGAATATCATTTAGACAGTAACTCCTGCTTTAGCAGCTGGTATGTAAGACTCCAGTTTATGGAATCTTGAAACAACAGAGAGAGTAGAATCTAATTAAACAGGATTACATGCCAAAGAAAAATTATTAAAAACAGACTAATAGACAATTGTTATGAATTTGGAATAGTACATCTACTACTTCTGATGCGAACTTATATAACACTGTGCTTTATTCCAATGAAACCTAAATACTCTCAGCAGACTACTCTCGCGATTTGGGACAGACTGTCTTTCTACAGGGAAACAACACAAAAAGCTAAATGGTTCCATTGATCTTCTTTCACAGACTTAAGCACCCATCTGCTATAGGGTAAAATGACTTACATATATTGCATTTATTCTAATGTTGGTGCTACAATTCATTAAAGTTATTCAGTAGCCAGTAGCTGCGTTCCATGCAGGAAGCCCCCTTAAACTATCTTCATATTGAGCAACTAAAAAAAAAAAATCGATGCCATTTGCCAAAGGGTTTTATCTAAGAGCGTTCTTAAAAACTAAACAAGTAAAAGGATTGTTTGATCCTAACTGTAAGATATTACGATCTACATAATATCTGCCTACTAAATTCCTCCTTCGTATTTGCTGTGACTCATTCTCAAGGGGCTCATACTCCAAAGAGGGGGAAAAGCAGCTTAAAACTGACACCTGACCAGCTGTTCACAAAGGAAAAACAGGTATTTTTTTTAGTATGTACCTATTCCTAATATCTGCAGAAAGTATATTGAGCCCTCAGATATTTACATAACATTTGACAGCATGTCATTCATAATATATGAACACTTGTTATAACAATTTTTTCATTATGTGATACAGCCACATTGCCCAGGCAGGCTCTTTGAAAAATATAGATATTAATACATCAAAAACAGCAGACTTCCAACAGAAAACCAGCTCTAAGTGTTAGTAATCAAATAAAAAGCAATAGAAAAAATATTAAATAGAATTGTAGGTGGCTGTAATCAATGCCTAATTAGCATAACCATGTTAATTTTTCTCAGGTTTCTTTAGAGGAATATTATTTTTAAGGCACTGAAAATAGCGCACATGCAAACTCAAACACAAGTATCACATTTTCTCCACAAACAGGAATATATTACTAAAACAGGAGTGATACCAGGAAACTCCAGTTCATGAGATATTTTCTGAAACTACAAGTGTGTTTTTTGTTATTAATTACCAGAAATACTGTCAATGTAACTGGGAATTCTGAAGTGGAAGCAGACAACTTTGGATTTTTTAAAGTTTTCGCAGTTTAAAATATGGTACACTTAAATCCTTAAAGACAGGTGATTATATAAAAGTTAATTACTTGTTAAACATACATAACACTTTAGTTTGCAATTTTACTGGGACTGTGAAAGATCTTCCAATCTGAGATGGCATTCTGCTAACTTCCTTTCCACGCTGTTTCATGAACAAATTTCAAGTGGCAAATTTATAACAGCCTTCATGTTCACATAAGGGTATGGTATCTTGCTTGCATTCAACCTGCCGTTGTCAGAGCAGATGCAGACACCACGTGTTTTGGCAACGGATAACACATCAGATAGTAGTGATACAGGG
This sequence comes from Burhinus oedicnemus, assembly GCA_008921705.1. Taxonomy (NCBI): domain Eukaryota; kingdom Metazoa; phylum Chordata; class Aves; order Charadriiformes; family Burhinidae; genus Burhinus; species Burhinus oedicnemus. The sequence continues at coordinate 1,123,687 of VFFE01007679.1, forward strand.
AAGATGAGAAAAGACATCCTGAAAGGACCAAGTATGCAACACAAAGAACAGTAGACCAAAGAACTCAAAAGAAAAGCATACAAAGCTACAAAAGATATGCAAGACAGCAGAGACACAGCTGGAAATAATAAAGGAGCAGAGAATGCAGATGATGCCCCTGGACAGGACATTTTATAATGCTCCTCCCCTTGTGACTCAGCTTCAAAATATAGAGAAAACTTTGAGAACAAAAAGGAAGGAAAACGTTTCCCTCTCCTACTTTTTTCCTTCTCTTCCTAGAACAAATGTTAAATTTGATCAGCAGATGAACAGGAGGACTTGGAAACAAACTACCGATACCTCTGCATCTGAAGAGACACTTTTAAGACTGCTTCCCTACATGGGATAGGGGTCTGTAGCAGGGAACAATACACATCAACTCTTAGAATATGACAAGCTTCATCTAGATAACTGTTTCTTTTTTAACGTGGCTGTAGTCCTGCCTTTTTCCTATTGGAGAGCCTGAGCACTACATGAGAGCCTACAGAGAAGTTTAAGAATCTGTCTGAGACACATTCTTGATGGTCGAATCCTCTGATTCTCCACTACTCATAGCATAAATTTACAATTTCATTCTTTAAAGGCCATATATTTACTTAGACTTTAAAGCCTAAGTAAAGAGACACAGACTCACACAGAATTTCTAAATGTACTATTTTCATTTGAAAGTGAAAATATGACTAAGTAAAGATTAGTAAGAAAAAAAATATCCCAAATGCTGTACTCCCTCCCCTCCCAGTACTTTCCCATACCTCAACCTAGCTTGCTCTTCCCTTGGGATTCTTCACTCCGCTTAGGCAAATATTCCCCTGACTCATCGAGATTAAATAAAATGAGAGTATGTAGGTAAAGACTGGACTCATATTTAGAATTAACATTTACAGAGCTCATAACCTGGAAAAAAGGAAGAATCTTTAAAATACAGGTAGAACTGTACTCCTAAGGAACAGATTATGTTCCTGACATTCAACAAAGAGCGTAAGAAAAAATACACACCCAAAAGCCCCTGCTTTTTTAGAAGCCGAATGACCAAGAATTTAAGGAATTAACCCCACAGATTTGAGACTACCAACTTACAGGATCCCTCTTATTTTTCATGCATAGCTGAAGAATTATTACATATAACAGCTTTTCAAAAATTAAAGTTACAACAAAATGCTTAAATGCCATCCTGAAACAATGCAGTCTAGCCCTCTGTAGAGGAATAAAAGCAAATTACATGTAGCAGGCTTGCTTCTTCAGCCCGAGATGCCACCTCTCATCTCTTCCAAGGCACATTTTATTCTCCAACAACAGTATTTTTCAGAAGTGCCACAACAAAACATTTTCTTTCCCGATTCTGTGTTCACCATGCACTACAGCTCCCTGTAGTTGCCCTGGTATAAAAAAAAAAAACTAACACAACAGGACACAATTTTCCCAAGCAATTCCGCAGAAGCTAATCTGCCTAAGCTATTTCTCGTGATTTTGCATAAGCTTCTTTCCCAAATAACTATCAGAACTGACTAGGCAAGTGTACTGGTTTTGGCTGGGATAGAGTTAATTGTCTTCATAGTAGCCAGTATGCAGCTATGTTTTGGAATTGGTGTTGAAAACAGTCTTGATAATACAGGGATGTTTTCATTATTGCTAAGCAGTGTTTACACAGAGTCAGGCCCTTTTCTGCTTTTCACACCACCCTGCCGGCGAGTAGGCTGAGGGTGCACGTGAAGGTGGGAGGGGACTAGCTGGGACAGCTGACCCCAGCTGACTAAAGGCATATTACATACCGTATGATGTCATGCTCAGCAATAGAAAGCTGTGGGAAGAAGGAGGAAGGGGAGACATTCGGAGACATGGTGTTTTGTCTTCCCAAGTAACCATTACATGTGATGGAGCCCTGCTTTCCTGGAAATGGCTGAACAGCTGCCTGCCGACGGGAAGTAGTGAATGAATTCCTTGTTTTGCTTTCCTTGTGTGCACAGCTTTTGCTTTACCTATTAAACTGTCTTTATCTCAACCCACGAGTTTTCTCACTTTTACCTTTCTGATTCTCTCCCCTACCCCACTGGGTGGGGGGAGTGGGTGAGCAGCTGTGTGGTGCTTAGCTGCCAGCTGGGGCTAAACTACAACAGCAAGGTCCTACCAAGGTCCTTCTCTTCTAATCTTACAGATCATGTCTTTATATTTACAGTTATAGAAACACATGCACCAGCTAAACCACATTCCATATCCTACTTACTAATTTGTGTACTCCTAATTCTCTCCAACATCTAAAAGACTTACATAAAATAGTCTTTAAGTCCCCTGGAAAGAGCCTGAAAAGATGTTATATACAAGACGAAGAGCCGAGGAACTGGTGACAGTACCAACAGAGTAGACTCATGTACAGAGAACACTGAAGTATCTATGACTTCAGAGCTCCAAGTGACCCAATGTTTCTCTCCTGCAGAAGGGGTGGGAAAAATCCCATCCTCTGCTTAGCTTAGTAGAAGAAAAGAGTGACAGGTCTGCATGAAAAATACTTCAGTGTCTGGTACTGATGATATTTCTTGTCATAACCATATGTGGTTATATGTCACTATGCTCACTGATCAACTCCTCATAAAGGAGCATCCTTCCTGCAAATTTTCTTTGCAAAAAACTGAAACAATTCCACAAAAAAATATTATTAAGACCCCATTGTCTGACTAGGTGAATTACCAAGAAAAGAGTATATGTGCTTCTATTCTGGATTACTGTGTTATCTGAAAATCAGTATCACAGCATAAAAGATGACTTAGATAGCAATGAAACAAATTTCCTCATATGACAGTTGAGGGTACTTACCACAGGTAAAGGTAAATATGAAATTGAGACTAGATTTTCCCAGAGGAATAACTGGAAATATTAAGTCATCTACCTGAGTCAAAGGAATACGAATTAGGAAAAAAGGCTGCAGCCAGTAGAGCACAACCCTTGTATCAAGACCCTGGTGCAGTTGTGTTACATGCTGGCACTTTGTATCAGATTTTCCATCACTATCATTCCTCACAAAAAAACGAAGAATGATTTGACTTAAAATAATCTGAAGCTCATTCATAAACTATGAGCACCATATGCAAACACCAACAAAACGTTACCTCAGCTCATATTTTAAACTACATGTTGACTCTGAAGTAACTGTAGATGATAGCAGGACATGTCATGAGAAGACATACAAGTGAGTTGACACTTCACATATCTGAAAAAAAAAAAACTAGGCTGCAGTTTCTCCTCTACTTCCATTTTCTTTAAGATTCAAAAGACATATCCTCGTATTGAGATGTTCAGGAATACCAAGTATTTAAATACATTTTATATTAATTGCCATCTAAAATAGCTAAGTCGGGGAAAACTTGCTGTCTTTTTCTTTTTTCAAAATACCATAAAGAAAAAAAATAGTGAAAAGACTAGTGTATTTATATGCATTCTTTACTATGCTCATCACTGACTGGTATCTAAAACCTTATTGTAACACTATAGGGTCCACATACAATAAGACAGTGATCTCAAGACTCTGTAATATATACAAAGTCAGAAGAAACAAATGGAAGTGCAAAAAAACCCCATTAAACTGGAAAGCTTGTAGAAGAATGCAAATTGGTTCACTGGAAGCCAATACTGTTTAATAATCAACACAATTATGTATCTTTAAATATCATCCATCGGGTCCAGTTAGTCAAAATGAAAGCTTACACTTATTGCTAAGGAGATGGAAAGTCAAGGCTTGGGGTGGGGAGGGAGCAACAAAGCAGGACAGTACAAACACTGTTGCTGTAAAATATTTTTTCCCCTCTCAAAAAATATTCAGAAAATCAGAGATATGGGGCTATTACAATGGTTGCAGACCTTATGAAGTTATTGCCATCTATTGTGTCATCTAGTTACACACACAGAGACATAATCAAAACTGAGGGAAAACTGCTCAAATAAGCGTAATGTTTTTTGAATAAGATACCATGCATCTTTAGTAAGCATGAGAATCTCCCAATGCAAATTTAAGGGAATAAATTGTATCAGGTTTTTTTCTGTATGAAATGACATGAACAAGAACTTTCCTATACACAGAAGTGAACAAGGTTTACATGTAGCTACGTTTGTTAGCAGGGCATTCAAAAGTTCTTTTCACAGTGAACATTAGAAAGAGCATTAGGAGAATGCTGCTGTAACGCTGTTTATTCACATGCAGCTGGAGAACAACATCCAGGATAAACATATAGCCTCAGATCTCAGTTCCATTTACCACTTTAGAGACCAGAGCATCTAACAACCCAGTACCTCAGTATGGCACTATGCACTCTTCTAGTTCTGTGTCCCATTTACTGTCTTCTTTGTAAGGTTTTTACTCCATTAGAAGCTTTTCTGTCAACCTGAATGGCTTTCTTTTCCCAAAACCTTCTGGCCTGCCTTCAGACAGCTCAGACTGCTGTATTCCCCTTCTTGTCAGTCACTGAAAAATTGCTGTGTTCAAGCTGAGGTAAGCAACACAAGCTTGTCCCAAAGCACTAGGCAAGCACCTTCCAGCAATTCCCAAGCAAGTAGGAACATACAGAGCCAAGATTCACCAGAAGAGAAGTGTGATGCAAGGCTCCTTGGTACGAGCTAGGCTTAGCAGTCTTTAGAGGAGTCTAGTTCAGGTCCCACAAACAGTGCTCCTCAACACAGCTGGGCTAGGTAGCACTGTTCCTGAGTTAATAAATTGGGGCTCTCACGAGAACTTGCTCTGTCACAGCATTTTCCTCAAATGGCTATACTACTCTCACATCTAGAGGTGGCTCCAACTATTGCAAGTGAAGGGTTTTTAGTTCCCAGAACACTACACAGGACAGACCTGCCCCTGCTTAATGTGTTTAACTTGGAGAGTATGAACAATCCACTCCCTCCCTGCAACCAAAGCTTAACCTAGGACTCTTAGTACAATCATTCACATTTTACAATAAAATGCAATAAGCTAGTTTTGAAAATGCTATTTTCAAACATACATACTGAATATTTTCTAAATAACACTGAAACTCCTACTTTAAAGTATTTTTCCTCTCTGGAAAACATATTGGACTTATTAATCAGTCCCCAGCTCCTGAGTGTCACTACTACTATTGCGTATGTGCAAACGGAGCAATAGGAAGAGCAGGATGGCTGCAAAGCAAAAAGAAATCATTATTCTTTTAACGTGATTACCAAATTTCTCCTTTCTCTTCTCGAAGCCATTTTTATCTCACATTTTTAATTCTTATTCTTATGCAACAGTTTCCCTGTTTCCCTTGTGTATACACTGTTTGAGCTTTCAATTTTTAATTTTTCTTCAATACTGCCCTATCTTTCCTTTTTTTATTCCTTCATTACTTGGGTTTTTTCCTCTCCTGTTTTGTTTCCCCACGCTTGTTTACTTTTTTCCCCCTAGTCCTTACTAATTATTTCATGTCTCTTGGTCTGTTTCATTATGTGTCATGGCTTTTCCTTTCCTTTTTTTTTTTCATATTGGATTCCTTTATTCCACTCCTGCAGCTCTCTGATTTCTGTGTGCTTGCTTAACTATTACCCAAATGGCTCCAAGCAGGACACACTCAAACTGAAGAATAAATAAATTAAAAGAAAAATACTATCTGTGGCCATGCGGTGTTGCCTAGCAACGCCCTGTACCTCTCCACAGCTTTTCTAGAGCCCTGGTGGCAACAGAGCTTTTCAGACTTATTGCTACAAATATATGCAAGATCCTTCTCGCATTGTTTGTCCATTCACTAGCAAATAAATGCAAAGGAAAATATAAATGGGAAAGAAAAACTCCAGAGAAAGAACCAACAACAGGACTACCTTTCCAGTACAAGAAATGGCCACATACTCTGATGCACGCTGCCCCCTTGTCTCTCAGGTACTCTGTAAAACACATGTAGCTTATATGTTATTACTGTTCACTAACACTACTACTGTTACAATTTTTGAGAAAGAGAACATAAACAATATTTCTCATGCAACTAAAATTTGTGTTAAATTCACCCAGTAGTTACTGTGAATGCATTACCGGCTGAGATTCATTGACTTCTTACACTCTTGCAAAGTGGCTTCTGAAAGCTTTACACTAAAGAAAAGATAGCAGGTAGCCTCCAGATTGCATAGGATAGGAAAAATGGTCCAAGCATTATCAAAAATGCATTGGGATTATTAGGAAAGTGAAGTTTGTTCCTAAGGCTTATAGATCCAATCTTAAAAGATTTTCAATATCTATTGTTCCAGCATCTGAAAGGGGCCTATAAGAAAGCTGGAGAGGAACTTTTTACAAGGGCACGTGGTGATAGGACGAGGGGCAATGGCTTCAAACTGGAAGAGGGCAGATTTAGATTAGATCTCAGGAAGACATTTTTCACTCTGAGGGTGGTGAGGCACTGGAACAGGTTGCCCAGGGAAGCTGTGGGTGCCCCATCCCTGGAAGCGTTCAAGGCCAGGTTGGATGAGGCTTTGAGCAACCCAGTCTAGTAGGATGTGTCCTTGCCCATGGCAAAAGGGTTGGAACTAGATGATCTTTAAGGTCCCTTCCAACCCAAACCATTCTACGATTCTATGATTGTTTCTAATGACTTCAGATGTGACAGAAGTGAAAGCGAAGCTTCCCCCCTACTGCTTCTTTTCTTTTAAAACAAAAGTTTGCTGGGCTTAGTCTCCAAAAGTTAGAAACAAATGTTCATTAAGTCCATATTTCATAAAGTACTGATGATTCAGCATTAGCTAAACTGAGTTTCAAGAGGACACATACCAAGCCAGTTTCCCTGACAGCCCTTTTTTTATTCCACAGCAATGAAAGACTCCTTCCAACAGCCAATGGCAACTTCTGAGAAAGAAAAGTCTTTTTAATTTTGTGATGGAAATAATCCTTATCTAAAGGACTAAAACACTAAGGATATCAGGATTCCTGGAAGTGGAGTCAAGAAATAGAAATGCTAAAGCAAAAGACAGCTACATGATTTAGGTAAGGACCAACCTGTGGTGAAGCCCTACAGAATGGAGAAAATGTTCAGTTAACATGTATCTTTCCAAATGTCATCAAAATCAATGTTATTACCTGGGAATTTTTTATATATCTAAATCAGCTTCAAAGCAAGATGATGTCTGCATAGCAGAGTATCAGTAGCAAGTGAAAAGAATGTCCATCAGACCACATACCTTCAAAAGATATTTAACAGCATCAGTCTACATCTGTCAGCTACAAATGGTTACGTAGTAAAGAGAAACAGAAAATTATCTACATAGGTAAACAAAGGACAGAAACCAATATTCAGGTACACAACCCCAGTTTATTAACCCCATTCCCACAGTAATGTTCGTAGAAATTAAAGGCCGAACTAAGGGTATGTAGAGTCGGTTGGAGAACACAGCAGAACCCATAGATGATCCAGGCGGCCATAAAGCAAACACAAGCATTGCAAAGTCAAGAACTTCAATTCCAAAAAGGTCTAAGCACTTCAATTCCAAATGCCTAAAAAAGGTTTGTTGTTTCAAAACTTGATTTGGTCCCTTTACGCATATGCAGCAAAACACCAGTCTGAATAATTTGATCATATGCTATTTTACACAGAAGCGCTGCCTGACTCAGAAGACAGAACAGAGTACTCACCTAATCAATAGCCTTTCAACATTTGTGCTTAGTGTGTAGCCTTATTTACTGTACACTATTCAAAACCTTACTTGAAGGCAGAACTATTTTTCTCCGTGAACATTTCAATGATACTCATCACTATGGTATCCGAGGTGATTTAAAAGCAACTTTTTTACATACTATGAATACCCCCTTTTAACAGGTAGCAATCGGCACAGAAAGTCTATCGAATAACTGAGCATGCTATGTCAGACACCTATGGTCCAAAACGTTAAAGTATATAGGAGACTGAAAGTGACAAATTGGATGACTGGAGTTACTCTCTTGCTTTCACATTCAGTTCACAGATTTTCTCATCCAGTTGATGGAACTATCACCCTCTGATCACCTGGTATTTCTAAATCATCTTCTCTCTTAATTCCAACCAGTAAGCTCCTAGTCATTCTTATCCTCAGCCCTTGGCTCTACAGCCTCCTAATTGCACTATTAAATTTATTCTTGTCTTTTTTTTTATTCTAAACTTCAATGTCACACAGTTCTTTATGATGTTCTAGTTCCTTCTGTATTGACAGTGCCTGTCGACTTTCTTGTAACATGCTCCTAATATTTATGTCAAGCTCATTAATGAAAATATTAAATGGTATGAATGTGAAGACTGATCCTTCAACAAGCTCTGCTCAAAGCCCGGAAGCTCTTTTTCAAGCACTACTCATTCTCATTTCCTTTCTAGCCAGTCTCTTACCCATGTTGCTACTCTAATCTAAGCAGATGATACTTCATTATTAATTGGCAAAAAAAACCCCAAAACCTAACCTTGTCAGTGTGTCATGATCTATCCCTCATATCCCCTAATATTCCATTTTATATTTACCTTAATGCATTTAATAAATCTTTGCTTCAAAGTGTGTTTTCAATGTTTTGCATGCTGCTGATATGAGACGAACAGCATTATAGTTGCCCATCAATTCTCCATCTTTTAACATACAGAAACTGCATCATCTATTCTTTAATTAAGTACCATACATCTTGCTTTACTCTTAGGCCTGTAATTTCACATGTCAATTTTTCTGTGATACTTTTATGGACATTTTTCTGTCTCTTTGACTTCAAAGATGAAACTCTCCAAGTTTTCCTTATGGCCTGTTAATTTCCTGGGTTAATTTCCATTTCTGCACTTGTCTGCCCGTTAGCCACCTCTTGTTTTACTCACATTTTACTGAAACTAGAACAACAATTTACAAAGATTTTAGACAGTACCTAGGATGTTTAATCCTATCTTTACACTGTCTGTCCTTGTTCTTTTATTTCTTTTAATTTAGATAGCTTAAGAACCTTTTACTATTTGTTTTATATAGCTGAATAACCTTTTACTATTTGTTTTAATTTCTTTCACCAGGCATGACTCAACTTGACTTTTGAAAATTCTTACTTTTCCCTTTGTACTTCCTGCTTTGCCCATCAATCCCATTTTTTTCAATTCCTTATGGATTATCCTCATACTCCTAATACTCTTTTTGAAGTTGTTTTCCAGTTCAGTCTAAAACTCTTCTAAAGAAGTTGGGATGCAAATTCCAAATAACTTTTGTATATTTGAATTAATAACAATCTCCTCAAAACTCACGCCTTTGAGCTGTTTAGTTCAGTTCAGAGATCTAAATAGTTTTCTTAACTTCTGAGTTTGTCTTATAAAATAATAAAATAAATTTTGGTAATTCTTCTATAGAATTTATATTAACTCAAAAAGCTTGATGAACATTATATTCTGCGATTATCTATTCTATGACTTCCCCCATTTGCTAGATTTAAGGCTAAAGTCCATTCAGCTTGATACCTCAATTAGTAAGAATTGATACTGCTTAAAATTTTATGTTAGCATTTCTGATTTAATGACTGTTACTAGCAAAGTTTGTCAGTTATCACATCAAAGAATACCTGCACCCTAACATTATTAATATCTATAGTTTTCCATGCTGTATATAGAAAGTCAAAATGTCTTACAATAACTTACCTCTCTAATAGCATTACAATCAATTTCAAGTATAGAAAGTTGCGAGGGTAACAGAATAAGGATGGCAAACTTCAGAAAATATAATTTCAATAGACTCAGGGATCAGGTTGGTATGTCTCCTGAAAGATATACTGACCACTAAAGGAGAGCAAGACAGAGGGAAAACCCTGACAGAAATGCACAAATGGCAACTATTCCTGAGCAAAAGAAAAAAAAAAAAAAAAAAAAAAAAAAAAAAAAAAAAAAAAAAAAAAAAAAAAAAAAAAAAA
>VFFE01007679.1:1133610-1248563 GCA_008921705.1 Burhinus oedicnemus
AAATCATAAAAGCAGGGAAACTATGACACATACCTAAGCATATAAATTTCTAACTATAAATGAACAGCACAAGCACTGTAGGAATAAAATCAGAAAGCTAAGGCACCAAGCAAATTCGAATTAGCAAGGAAGAGAAAAAAATAGTAAGGAAAAGGTTCTATCTACGTGAGAAGTCAGAAGAAAATAAAGAGAAGTATAGGTTATGTACAGGAAAGGAGAGCAAATAACAAATGATGCAGAGTGAACTGACTTATAGCCTTCCCTGCTCTCTTTATGAAGATGGCATAGTATGGCCATAACTATTAGTAAAACTATTATTTTTCGCAAGAACATGGGATTGCAGGCTTGAGTATGGAAAAAAGAGGTTTGGAATTTTTTTTTTTTATTTATCAGACATCACATTTGGTGGAATAAGGGAAACAGGGAAGGAGGAGATATTAAATGTTTTAAAAGGCAAGATAAGAATTTAAAAATCAAGCCAACTGAAGGGTCAGAATTTAGGCCATAAATTGAATACAAGAGAATTCAATGCTCTTGCAGAAGAAACAGCACAGTGTGGGACAGTTCAATATGTGAGGCGAAGAAATTATTTCATTCTACTCAGAGCTAGCTAGGTCCCAGCTGAAAAATTGTGTAATTTTTCATCATCACGATTAGAGAAAGATGCAGAAAATGAAAATCCAAAGAAAAGTAACAAAATAACAGTTTCAGAAAACATGACCAGCAAAGAAGAGTTGAAGGAACATAGAGAACTGGAAGGATATCTAACAGGAATCTTCAAATGTAACAGATTTTATATCAAAAGGGAACAATCCTCAATTGTTCTGCAAGTAAGAGAAGGCCAAGATGACAATTTGATCTTCAACAAATGAAATATAGTACATTTTAGGAAAAACTTGCTGCTGCACTGATTAAAACCTAACAAGAATGAGAAGTCTCCAGCATCATATGCCTTTAGAAGTGAGTTATACAAGTATCTGTCAAAAAATGTCTAGCTATATTTCATTCTGTCCCAATCCAGAAATTCTCTCACTAACCCTCTCAAACCTACATTTTTATGATTCTATGATTAGATTGACTTCTATTTACAGCCATAGCCAAATTTAAACCTGCTGTGTGGAGACTCAATAGCATATTCTCAGCATGCTAGAAACAAGTTTACTGGCCTTCCCTAAAGTGATTTTGATCCGTAAAGGTTCAGTTTTACCCTGGCTATCTTTTTACCGTCTGTTGCGTTACTAACATAAAATGCTTTACCTTTATGTTTGTCTTTCCTGAATACTGCATATCCTTTAAGGCAACTATTATGCAGGTAGTCATTGGGACACTTCTTCACTTGTTTACTTGATTTAGCAGTGGTTAATAATGTTCCTCTCACATGGCACACAAACAAGAAATCTTCAACTTATTTTTTTTAAAGGAAAATACAAAAAGACATGAATTACAACTTGATAATTTTCAAATGGAATGCACATGGCAAGATCTTTAGCTTTATAGAAGAAAACTTCTTCCACTTTAGGTAGCAGTTAAGCAACAGTAAGTTGTTGTCCTGTTCTCAGTATTAGACGGGAACAGAATGTTTTGCTGAGTGATTGTTCCAGATACTTCTTGAAGAAACAGGATTGACTGGAGATGGAAGAAGTGACCGCACAAAACACGTCCATGTAGCTTTCTGAAGACAGCCGGAACTGCTGGAACAGGCACACAACCAGAAAGACTAAGAGGGAATACACTTCGACATGGCAATACCACTGCTCCAGAGACTGGACCACCCACCAGTTCCCATTTCATCAATATGAAGCACACATGCTATAAGTAAGGTTCTTGTACCAAGGAGTACCAAGCATCTTTGCAGACTGAAAAATCCCAAAAACATTATTTCTTGTATCAATACTGGATGGGAAACTGTTTATTTTCAACACTATTTTCAAACAATGTATCAGTTTATAAAACAAAGAAATTGTTATGAAAGTCTCAAATCATTCCTGAGATATGCCACCAAAAATTTAAGAGTTCCTGAAACCAGGACACTACTGTAAGCAAAGAATACTGAATATTGTAAGCAAAGGAATAGTGAGTGATGAGGCAGTTAACTGCTCTCCACCCAAGAACTGTACATTGTGATAAAAATGCAACAGAATCTGGGCAAGATAAGGTTTTCAAAGCTTCTGGACACTTCTGTTCTATCAACATACTTTTTCAATCCCCAGCCTGTTACGCATCCTTGCTTCAAAGCATGAGGATGCTAGTGTTTTTTTAATGTAATGCTATCAGGATTGGTTAAAAGATCAAAAACAAGCTTTTCTGCCAGACCTGTTCATTCATACTTAAACCAAGCAATTTTTTTTGATACACATATATAACTGATTTTTTAATACGCATAAAAGAATTGATGGACTGGTACTCAGAAAATTTTTATCCAAATATACGGCAAAGTTGCAGACAAACTACAAGCAGGGTATTGTAATGAACACTTCAGTGCAACGTAATATTGGATACTGCTACCAGACCTTCTTAAAATACAGCATTCAGCAAGCTATCGCGCTTCCTTTACACTAAAATTGGTCTCTCAGCTCCTTTTATTTCTAGTGAGCAGATGTCTTCCAGGATTTAGACAATATAAATAGATCTGAAGCGAGTAATTACTAACAGGCTAACAATGGCACAGGTTTCTCCAAGAAACAGTATTCAAGTGCTTACAACTTCTCAACTTAAAGCTCATGATCATTTTTAATTTGAGAGATTTCTAAACAGAATGGAGATGTGGCTTTTGCTATACAAGAAGAAAGTCTAGGAGAGGAAAGGAAAGAGCGAAAGAACAGTATAGGTTTCAGTATAGGCAATGGTTTACAAAAGAAAAAGTGGGAGTAGAGGGGCTGAAAAAAAGAGAAGCTAGTAGTCTTGTTATTTATTCTGTTTTTCAATACACCAACACAAGAAGGCACCTTTATCTCCATCCAATAACCACAGGAAAGTGCACATATAGAAATCCACATCTAAAAAAATATAAGGCTAAGCAGAAGATGAAAGTTAACAGTGAAGATTGGTCCTATCTCTACTCTCTGATCTGCTCACCTTTAATGAAGGGGAATGAGTTGATCAGACTTACCTAGAAGTCAACGTTTGCAGCAGACAAGCATTTTTCATTTTGTCATATATGTATGTGTAAAACCAAACAATTTGCAACTCTGAGTCACTTCAGTTTTGAAATGGTTAAGATCAGAAATACACCTGGAACTAAAAATCTTTGGTGAGTGCTGCTCTATAAGAAGGGGAATCATCCAACATCAAATCCGAAGAACACCAAACCTGAAAGACTCTGAACAGAGGAAGTTAAGAGGTCAGAGGTGGTTTTTGCACACCACTCCAGGAGAGCCACAAGGTAACAAGGAATCTTTTGCAGAAGACTAAAAAGAATTTGGCATAACTTGCCATCAGCTAGTATTTACAATTTGATACACAGAAAATGTGCATAAAACCATTAATTTGTAGCAGTCAGGCAAGTTAAGAGCTATTGAGATACTCTAATGAAATACCTTAAGACATCGAAACTAAAATAAAATAGAAAATTCAAGGATTATAATATGCATTTCTTAGAGCAAGTATAAGTGATATCATATATAAACATGTAAACCACTTTATTCCAGTGAAATGGTTATAAATGTCAGCATATGGTATCGATACGAGAAAATGCAGAGTAATTAGTTAATCTAAAAAATGCATGAGTAGGAATTTGACTGCTAAATGATTAAACTGGTACATTTTAAAATGTGTATTAATATTTAATTATTGACACTATGAGAAAAGAGAAAAATCTCTTGATGTTACTTCTCAGCTCTTTCTGATATTCAGTAACCCATGTATTATTCATACGAATAGTTTGTGCATATACAGTCAATCACTAGTTAAATAAAAGAATCATTCTCAAATTCCCTAATCACCTCAATAGATCCTAATGCAATATTTTCCACATTTGGGAATCAGAGCGTTTTATTTAAGAAATCAGTCTGGCCATGATGAATACAGTGCAGCCTGAGCAGACATCAGTTCAAAGAATCAGATGTCAAAGTGCTCCCTCTAATGTCCCTTAATCATCACACCAATTAGTGGTTGAATAGTGATGTGATTAAAAAGACTGCTGCTATCCTATACCTATTCAGACTAGTAGAATTCTACATATGTTCTACCAATTAATGTTTGAATAGAGCAGCGATTAGAGAGACATCTGCCATTGTATATTCATTCAGAAAAGAGCTAAACTTGCATATTCATATGCAATGAAGACAAAAATAAATATTTGCAAAGGTAAACTATACGTTTAGATTATAAAGATAATTGAGTTGATTTCCTTTAATGAGTGTTCTCTATTTTACAATATTTGGGATTATTTTTTATTTATAAATATATAATCTTTCATCAATACATGTCTAGAAATGGCCAAATTATTCACTGAAAAAGCATTTATTCGTTAAGGTTCCTGATTTCAGGCCTTGAGTGAACTGGGTTTCATATCTACTTGTTTGCAATTTGCACTATTTCTGCTTTGACTCATCAGTTATTTGTGAACTGCTAACTTGATTATTCTGTAACTGTGATACATGATTGGGCACAAAAACCACGTGACACTTTTCCATCTCACTGGAAGACAATACTTAGAGTAACAGTTTTTCTATGCAAGCTTGTACATTTGTACACTAAGAGGTCCTTACAAACTTTTTTTTTTAATAAGAATTCCTTTTACAGATGTTCATACATAGCAGTGTGATGGTGTGCTCCCCCCCATCCAGGCATCACCTGATCTTTATCTCCCGTAACTCTGCCCAAGCGATAACCACCTGTGGTGGTCATAATGGGTGCATGGATCCATGACGGTGGCATCCGGGGGTCAACATGGTCTCGGGGAGACAGATAACAACACAATAGGCAAGGGCTAACTTGACCAATGCTGTTTCTATGGTCAATATGCAAATATGACTATAGGTCAATCATCTTACCCCCATAAATAGTGAACAGCCCAAGAGTCTTTTGAGCTCTCCTGCATGGCAGTGGGCTGCACGCCAGGATTTCTCCTTGAGTAGGGACGCCCTCAAGGTTACTCCTTGAGGTTCAGAGATTCCTTGCTGCAACAGACCCTTGGTAAGTGACTAATAGCATGCTGAACTTTGTAATCTTAGCTAAGCGATATAAAGGATTGATTGTGTATATATAATCCTTTAGACATAAACCATTGACCAAGTCTGGGACTAGAATTGGATCCAGCCGCACCTAGACTCCTCTCTGAGAAGTTTAGAAAGCAAGGGGGTCCTTTCTGAAACCTTGACTCAACGGGAGGGTCTCCCTGACAGCTCTGTCTGACCCTGTCCTCTATGCAGTAAATAACCAAGTGCCTTGTCATCTCAAATCTTGTTAAAACACTGTCGCATTTACCATCAAACTTTGTTAAATCCCTGTTTTATATCAATAAATGTATTGCTGCTTCTCTCTATGAATGAAGTGCATCACTCCTTCCGCAACAAGCAGTGAGCCACAGAAATATCATCAAAGTAAAAAGCAGCTTGAAGTTTTAGCAAACTCTTATTACTACTGTTTTAAAGGAGCAACTTTTTCTTCCAGATTTAAAGAACATGATCTGTTACATCTTGCAATGAATTGCAGACCTCACTCTCCACCATTAGCAGAGAAATCTGGTAGTTGGCACCTTAATGTTGCACAGAAAAAGACAAGGTGAAGAATTTGGTTCTCTCTAATGGCTGGAAAGAACCATAGAACGCTTAAAGACTCTTGCCCAAAAGTGATGCCCCTGCAAAAAACAGCTGAGGTTAAAAAATGTTTTGTTCAAGGAAGAGAGTTTCTTGTTGCACAATGCTGATTGGGCTTAGCAAACCTAAGGACAAAGAACAATGCTACTACTGCCAGAAAATCAATACTGTTACAGGCTATGGCAATTAACTACAAACCAATTTAAACCCCATTTCCTTTTCACCTTTCTTGTCTCGTTGAAATACTTCCAACTCTTCCATCTGGAGCAATTATTACTATTATTTCTAAATGCAGAAACTGAAGAAAGTCTGAATACATAGGTGGGTTTATATCATCTTCTCACCTATCCTTAGTAGGTACCTCCAAAGTTTCATTACAAAAAAAGGCTGGACTACAGTATCGCACCGAGTTCTCCAGTGAAAAGTGAATTTATAAAAATTACTGAGGTGAATTTCATTAAAACAACAAACCCACACATGTATAAGGTAAAAGCAGAACTTGTCCCGTAATGCTTAGAAACCCAATTCATAATGCAAGGAATTCAGTGTGCTGGGTGTAACGCAAATGCACACAATGCGTGCCCATCTAGTTCGTGATTTAAATCTCAGCAAGCATAAAATACATACAGAAATGGAATTACAGAGTTGGAAACCATAAATGAAAACATAAATCAGACGTCTAAACAATCCTGAACTACCTAGAAAAACTGTGAAATCAAAGCAAGTCCTCACAGCATCCACAGTTCATTGCTTTACTTTTACCTGTAAATTGATGACCTAATGTGATCTAAATTTTGCTTCCTTCCCCAAGATTTACTATTAGTATAGCCTCATCTACTTATAATTTCTTCTAACCAACAGAAACCTTTGTTTCCCCAGACAGACTAGTGGCATCTGTATATACCACCTTTCAGCACGACTCAGAAGAAACCACTGTGTTAATTCTTACGTTTAGCACTGTCACCGAGGGTGACTTAGCAATAAAGAGTTTACCTTCTCTGATCTAAATCTCTGAGTTAAAATTTCTGAAGAAAAGCTGACTGATGTTGCACCTACAGCTATAAATCATTTTTACAGCAAAATTCAGTTGCTAACACAGTAAATAAACAATAGCAGTCATTGAAAGCACAACTGAACCTTCCTTCATAAGAACACCTTTCCAATGTTGAGGAAAGATACTGACACTCAGTTTCCACTTCAGAACTCTTTTAATGGGCAACCCAAAGTGTCTCAGAGCAGGCTAGGAGTTAAAATTTCACTTGTGTAATTATTCTGAGGAAATATGTAAGTCTGCCATCTGGAAGTGTATTAGACATTACAAAGTCACTGTGTGCATGCCTCAGCAGATGTAGCTTTTGTTCGGAGTTTTGAGGGCTGTTAATTTAATTAGTTTTGTATTTTTATACTCCCACCTTCCCTCCAACAGTAATTCTGCAAAGGCAGCATCAGTACAGCTTTAAAAGAATCCAAAGCTAAAAGTCAAATTCAGATTTTAGGGAAATGCAAACAACTATACTTCCTATGAACTTCAAATAGAGCTTGACCAGTTCATTAGCAGGCCTAAACATAACTGCCAATGGCTTTTTGGGCCATAACAGAAAATTGTGCTCAATGTATCATTTCCCACATTACCTTTCTTATTTTAAGAAGGCTAGGAAAGGATTCTGTTATTTTGTTTTCTTTGTTTATTATCAACAACAATGATCTGGAGAATGTAAACAGTCCCTCTCTTTCCTAATGCCTTTTATGTAATGTCATACCAGACAAATGTTTAGGTTTGATTTTTTTAGTTTTGTAGGGCTTTTTTCTGCCAGAATAGTAAGCTGTGTAGTAAATCTTGCACAGTAAAAGTGAAGCTACATATTTCTGAGTAAAGAAAAGTGACAGTTCTAAAAACTAGGACCATTACTGGCCTAAAAATAAGGACTACCCCTTTTACAGTTTCTTCAAGCATTTTACATTTCTTGTCATGACTTGCAAACTAAATAATGTGACATTTCTACCAAAATAATTCATAATATACAGTATAAGAACTATCTGCGATGAAGGTGTGTACATGTACAGATATACCTATTTGCTTATCTCTAACCTTTAACCTTGTAAGTTAAAACACGAGCAGATCTCTGTCAGTGAAGGATCCTAATAACTGCATGGATCTCCATGAAGTAATGCAGAACTATAAAACCAAGTTGTTTATTAGATTGTAAACCTATGCCCAAACATCATCCTGCAATATCTGACAACATTCAGAACTTCTTTCAAATGAAAATCTAGCCAAGGCACGCAAGTTAGCGATGAACCCAAAATCGGTGCTGTTTGCACAGCCCAAGAAGCTCAGGTCTTGCAGATCCAAGAACATTTGAGACACCAGCATTTGAGACACACGCACAGCTAAAAGCAGGAATGCAGGAAGAGAGACAATTTCTGGAAAGCTATGCACTTCCACAATTAATAGCGAAACCTTCAAATATCAAACATTTTATGAGTAAACTGAATACAAAAATTAAACAAGGCTGATATGGGGGAAAGCTCAGAAGTAACCACGAGTTATTTTAAAGCCTAGAAGCTTTAGAAAACCTGTGTTAACACAACCATTAGGAAGATGTACATGTGTATGCTATAGTTTGAAGTTTAACTAACTAGGATAATTTAAATTGGAACAGCTAATCAGGTTACTACACAGATACCTAGCTGCCCTGCTCCATGGATACCTGAGCTTCCTAACAAACAGTTTCTGAAAACAGAGGAGTTTGGAGCCCAGTGTTGATTACAGGTCACCTGAAAACATAACGATGTAAACTACAGCTGTCCAGGAGCCGCTTGCTGAGCAGCTCAACTATCTGTGCAGCAGTAACAGACAGTTGTGGGCAATAACTGCATCAGACATCCCAAAATAATCATCCCTGTTCACAAACAGAAGCTTTTCATGTATGTTAGTTTCCAGTTATTATAATATTATCTAAGGCAATAAATAAAATAAGAAAACAGGAATATTTGCTATAGTAAGAGAGAGATTCTTATAATTAATGCTCTAAAACAGGAAACTATAATAGAATACGGCTGAAATGCTAAGGATACCCTGGGTTGCTCCTCCTAGCAAATATTTGGTGGTCATACTGGATTTCATCATTCTGAGAAACTGAGGAATTTTGTGGGTTCTTTGTTTTGGTTTGGGTTTTGTTGTTTGGGGTTTTTTTAATAATAAACGAATATCAGCTATCAAACCTGAATTTTCCTACTTAGTCGGAGAAGATGTTTTGATAACATTATGAAAAGACACCATAACATTGTACCCATAAGAGAAATAGTTTGCAGATGAAGTAGTACTCTACCTAAAAGACTTCTGAATTTAGAGGATTATCTAAGAATCTGTAGGAAGACAGTAAAAACACTACAAACCTTCTAATCAGATGAGAGATCAAAGAGACAACGAAGTCTGATAGGATTAGTCAAATATCACACTGAGACTAGAATCTAAAAACCTGGAGAGAAAATGATGATATCTAATAGCAGAAATACTGAAGAATGCAGGCAGTTTATAACAAAGAAGTGTTTATTCTAAAACCTCCTATTTCCTGAAAACTACAAGGCACAAAATTTAAAATCCAGAGCCATGTTTTAATCTAAACTTTATGTATTTATATATACTGTATATACATATGGCCATGCATATATAGTACATATATAGGTAGCTCTCTATATACCTACATATGTATATAAAATAGGTACATATGATGGGTTCCCCTATTTCTGTACTGAAATAAAATTACCTTTGAAAGTCTCAGAAAGGATACTGAAGTGCTGCTCTACCCAGCGTTACTCTTGGAAAACAGAAAGAAAAGGAGCAAGTGGGCAGCAGCCCCGCAGGGTACAGAAGAGGCAGCTGACGCTGGCTACCCAGGGAGAGCAAGTGGCTCTGCGAGGCTCAGGAGGTGGCGAGCCAGCTGTGATACCACTCGATACTTGAGATGGATAGGAATCCATAACAAAAGAGGAAAATGTTGCAGCAAAGACTAACTAAATCACTAAAAAGGAAAAAGGTATGGCATGTAGTCACTTCTGAAAAGTAAACAGCTGATCACAAAGTAACTTTGTATCTACAAGAACAGAACTAGGAGCCAAATTTGGCTACTGAACAACACAGGAACCTCATATTTTAATTTCTCACACAACTGAGATTTCAGCCTCAATGATTTATTACATGTTCCCGATGTAATAATAGACATGCACTTACTGAACAGCTTTTGTCAGAATTTCTTTTCCATTGCTTCTTGACTTGTTTCTTTGCTGCAGTTGAATGAAGAGTTGCATGTGTCTGTTTTCGGGGATTTAGAGCCAGAATGTTCTGTAGAAAGAGAACAGAAAATATTAAAATATAGATAAAATTTCCAAAAAAGTTCAAGGGCTCTTAAATCACACCTCACACACTTATTTACAGTGCTATGCAAAACGAAAACACAATTACTCAATACTGTAGCCCAACTTCGTATGAATTTGTGTAGATTTGTACTGTCCACACCGCTTAGATTTTGAGTATTTAAAGACATTTCTAGGACTGCAAGAAAACAGAATTATATTTAGTGGCCATTATAATTGTTTCCATTCACGGATGTTTGTTATGTACAGCATATAGAAACACATAATTCTGCTTCATTATATCACTCCAAGTAACACTTGTAAAGCAAAACAAGCAAAAATATTTTAAAGGATCTGGGTTATTTCTGGATGTTTCATCATTTCAGTATAAATTCCAATTTTCCCTTCACAGGAATCTGCTTCTATGCCTAGTGAGCTGATGAATTAACTTCATTTCTCTTGTAATGCTTTTACTTGCAAGGACACAAACATGTTGGGAACATAGCTGTACTTTTAAGCGACAGTGGTTGTCTGATGACACAGGAAGAATGAAGTTTGTAATATCTTTCATTATACTAGCGTAACTCGCAAAATTAAATCAGCTTTTTGGAACCCAAGCTCTTTTTCAAATCAGGCAAATGACAGGTTTCCGTAGCAAAACTGACCTCATTTAATTCAAGGGGCGAGCGTGAACAGCATGCAAGCAACAGATCCAGACTCAGGTCTGTGATGGAGAACCAAAACATGCACATTGTTGGTTGTAATTCCTGGAATTGGTTTAAGTTTTCCTTTAAAAAAAATTGACTTTAGCACTATACTTCTCCACTGTGGTGGACAGCGTGTGCTTGTTCTGTTACGATATGTCAAAGATGTGTGAGAATGACTTACAGAAATGGAGACTTAACACGATGAGTATGATGGGGTTATGAATATTAAATCAGGATGCTTCCTTATTTTAAAAGTCTGCTTGAGTGGGTGACAATGATGAAAAAGTAATCTGTTGTATTAAGATTTTATTGTGTTGATATTTATGGAGACTTCTTTTTTTAAATGCAAAGGGGACACTTTCTAATCAACTATTTAATGCTTACTCTGGACTGATCAGTAATCCATTTTTCCCACAACAGAAATCTCACCTACTTGAAAATTCTACCTGCAAATAAAAACATAGCCCAGTACAGTAACTCCCAGTTTGCCTGAAGCACAAAAAGACAAAAAAGTTGATTACAACATTCAAGAAGGTAGAGACTATTTAGCAGACCACATGCTGTTGACTTTCAGGAAGAGTTAGAGGGTATAATCAGATGTGCCTCTGCAATTCCAGTAGTAAAGACTCTGCTCCATTTCTGGGTGTTCCCCAACTGAGTACCTCAGGCAAGACGTGGCAACCAAACACATTCACCGGTGGTTTATGCTAATTTATTTCATTCTTAATTAAAACAGAGCAGGGACATTCACATAACGGATGTCACTTACAGCATCTCAGCTGCTACTTTAATTTCTCAAGATGATCAAACTCAACTGTCAGAGCACATCTGACTCATTGGTGATAGGCTGTTGAGTGCCCCGATCACCCAAACTGGGCAGTAGGTCCTAAATCACACATACACTTTAGCAAAATTTTGCCTGCTCTCTTCTGTAATTGCTTAATGCAGTACTCTTGGCCATGAATATTATAATTATTTTAGCAAACTGAAATGAATTGCAAATTCCTAGTAATAAACTGTAACAGATGTACTCCACTGGGTACAGCACCAGTTGGTTTAAAACATGGAACAAATGGTGGGGCAAGCCAAGGACGGAAGAATCCCCATATGTTTGCTCCTGTTGGAATTCTGCAGCGGGAGCATGGCTCCAAACGCAACAGTTGCAGAAATCCAAAAGGACTACGTAGCGCAGCATGTCCCAGAATTAAATCTGAAATAAAACTGGCACAAAACATACTAAATCACATATACAATATAAAAATTGCTTATATTCCCACTGCCTAAATAATATACTATCGGCCTAAATCTTGGATTGCTGACCAAGGTGGCTGTTCTAGCTAGAGGTCCCTGGTGTTTAAGAACCGCTCAGAAGTTAACTGCCTAAATGGGAAAGTAATGTAAATGCTTTTGGGTCTGTTAAACTGTCAGAAAGGAAAATTAGTGAGGGTGTTTTCTCCCTACACATTTCAGTTCCCTGGTTGGTTTTCTGCAGCTTATGGCTAGTCAGACATTTAGTGAATTTAACAAATAAATTCAGGTAGGTCAGCCAGTAAGTGGAAAACTACTGAGAAGACAGTTGTAGAGGGAGTGTTGCAACTAACACTTAATGTATGCACCCAGCTAAACAAAAATTACCACTGTGGACATGCAAGAAAGGAATTCTGAGACCTGCAGTCCCTGAAATACACTGGCCATCTGACCAAGGGGCAAGCTCATTGGTGAGGAGAGTTATTTGGGCATCTGTGATCTTGCTTGTCCCAATCCCATGCTTATTCTGCTACACAAATTCTCATTCTTGCCAGATGAGCTGTTGTTTGATCTCTCCAGATGTTGAAAGGGCAAGACTCAAGTTCCCCAGTGGAAGATGTGGGTACATAATGTATCACTTTTCAGAGTACTATGAACTTTGGATTTCACATTAAGATGCTATTTGTACAGTTATGGGGAACCTATGAATTATATATTTAGTGTTTTCCATAAATGGTCATATTTATTTCATTGAAAATAAAGTAGGTATAAATCCATTATCATTAATGGCTGCAAATCAGCATATAATGCTGCTGTATTTTTGTAGAAATCTATTTAGGTACTATGTTGATGGAGAAAAAAAATAGGGCTATGAGTAAGTACACGGAAGTAAATTCAGCCCATGTTGAGTACATACTTGTGGCACAGCTGCACCACATGCATAGTAGAGTTCAGCTTGCAGCTTTGCACAAAACTGATGATTATGGACACCACCAAAGTATTATACTTTCTTTCATTATTTCCACAGCTTCATTTGAAGACTTCACTTTGGGAAGAAAGCCAAGTGGTCTGTTTCTACAGAACACAACTCAATATATATTGCAGATGACTCCCTTAAATACAACTACCTTAAGGAATTCCTTTAGTAATAACCCATGACAATGATTTCTTTTATGTCTTTTAAAAGACAAAGATTAAGCTAAAAAATTATTACAGAATGGTTTAATTCCCTAATACATCCTCTTCTAGAAGGGAACGTATTCATTATGACTAATATATATTGATTTAGGTTGCAAGTATCCTAAAATGCTATAAACTACTCATATGTAATGTACATTCAGAATGACTAGCATGTACAAGTGATAGCTACAGTTTTTAAATTTTGAGAATTTAGTAATAAATGGTTATGTTGATCTGTGCCCACACAGTAACATAGCTTCTGAGAATAAACTTGCCATAAGCTATTCATTAGATGTTTATTGCTCAGCTTGTACTTTAAAGGCTATGATTAAGAAGTCTACACAAAAAATACTAGCTTTAATCTTCACTATCATCTATTAATGAAAAGGCTGTAAAAGTTTTAAAACATTATGTTATATTACAGTGAGTGATTTATCAAGAATTTCAATTAATACTACTCCAAAATAAGTTATTTCAAGGCAGTCATTTGGGATAGGACACATTGTGTATCTGTGAGTCCTGTTTCTGATACAGCATCTTTGGGTAAATAAAGACAGGTTTGGCACATGCTCTGCCATGATCCAACATAAATTTCTGATATAGAAATTCCATTTCATTAAAAGTGTCAAACCCATTTTATTCCCATCTCATAAAGCCATCCTTTTAGCTAAAATCATAAGAAGCTATTGCAATTAAATCTGATTCTTAATGAAGTGCATATTCAGCAAAATAAAATATAAAGTTATGGAAGCACTATTTTTATTAGGAACACTCCAACACCAACCAGGGAGGTGGGGGGGGGGGACGGACGGGCGACAGGGGCAGAGAGGGGATGGTGTTCAGAAAAAAAAAAGTACAATTTACATCATAGATGGGACTGCAGTACCTTCAAGGC
Organism: Burhinus oedicnemus; assembly: GCA_008921705.1. NCBI lineage: Eukaryota > Metazoa > Chordata > Aves > Charadriiformes > Burhinidae > Burhinus > Burhinus oedicnemus. The sequence goes on from VFFE01007679.1 coordinate 1,147,755, forward strand.
AGTCATCAAAAAGTCCTGCTAGTCTAGTATTGTCTTTGTAAAATATATGAGATTATTCCAAATTTTGAAAGCTTTTCTTTAAAGTACTAAGCTTTGAAATCTTCAGGGGTTTTTGTTTTGGGTTTTTTTTTGTTTTGGTTTGGTTTTTTTTGTTGGGTTGGGTTGGGTTTTTTTCCCCCAAAAAAATAACAACCTGAGCAAGGTGTTCTGGTTATGTGGACCTTATCTCTCTTATCTCTCATTCAAAGCAGGAAATTTGTTAAAAATTCAATAGTTAAGATTACTCTGCTTCTGGAAGAACTCCTAATGATACCAATATGTTGCATGAGGAGTATTTAGTCCTTAATCCTCACCTTTGTTACTGGTATTTCAAAGCAAGAATAAGGATCAGAAAAACTGTCTTCAGGCTCTGTCACAGGCTGCAGTATTAAAACTGCATATGTTTCTTAATAAGACAAAGTAATGATGTGCTCTTTTCTTGGACTCTGTCCACTTTCTCTGGCTTACTGGGGAAGCTTCTTACGAACAGTCCCAAAATGTCTCCTGAAGTTCACCACAGATCAATATGTATACAGCTGCAATGAAGTTGCTGAAAACACAATTGTTCACATACAGACTATGATTATGGGCATACAGTGCAGTTCCATGTGTCATTCACTTTGTTTTAGCACACAGCACATTTACCTAACCCAGCCCCCTGCAATACACGGGTTATATCCTGTTTTATTCTAGTTGCTTCATAGAGCATCCTCAGCTAAACTCTTTTATACATATCAATTAAAATTCAGGAGTAGGCTAAGCATGCTAGGGAATGCATGTGGAGAGCAATTTAACCCACCCCATTCCATTAATCTACCCAATTTCCTTAAAAAGAGTTGTAATCTCCCTCACAGCAAGTAACATTAAATGTATTGCAAGATACATATGTTCACCAAGTGAACATAATGAGAACATATTTATTTTTTCTAAGAGTAATGAGCACACTAAACAATTAATTTCAAAGCTATGCAAGTGCTAATTCACTGACAGAAAACAAGTACCTGGGCTTTTTCCCCTGATATTTTCTAGTACATCTGAACATGAAACTAATTTTATTATTGTTAGTCAAAAACCAAAGAACTCAATCTAGAAGTATTTGTTTTCATGAAATTAGATGACACAGAATAATAAGTATTGTTTAAAAATCATGTCAGTTAAGAAAAAGATGACTCAGGCATGAACTCTTTCTATTAATATCTTATTTAAATTGCCTAGTTCACATTTTACTTTTCACATCTACTCTGCCTTTTGGAAAGCTGCATGAAGCACTAACAGTTAGATGCAGCTCTTCAAACACTATGTAAAGTCCCTAACTAACAAGTGGAAGTTTCATTACCAAATGAGCAAGAGCAACTTCTAGTCCTAGGAGAGTTTGTAACACTAGAAGATAAACAAGATTTCAAACAATAAGTATCCATGGTGCCATGTCTTCTAGAAGCTAGCTCTCTGTTATTTTTCATTACTGAAAGAATATGGGAAAATGTTGTGAATTTATCCCTCATGCTTATGTATGATAGAATATCTCATAAATTGATACTTGTGTCAAATGTGTATTTCCTTACTGAAGACCTGAACTGATGACAATCTTTACAAACAATTTATATAACCTGGATGATAATACATCTTAGGAATTCATCCAAAAATTTCAAAAAGGAGAAAAGACTGTGCTTTCACAGTAGTTAATTATGAGCGGCAAAGGCCAGAGAAAGCTAGATGAAATGTGAAATGACCACAGATGTCAGGGGAATAGTGTGGTCAGCCTTTGGAGAACACAATTCCAGAACCAGAAAGGATCCCAGACAGCACAGGACTCAGAACAGAAACCCCCAGAGAATTATTTTTGTATATTACCAGATATGTTTTCTGTTACTGAGACAAACAGCTGCATCTGTGAGCAAAGTCACAAGCTGACTGTGAACCCATTTATATTATGGTATATCATAGCATGAGAGGCTGCAACCCCTTCATCTCTCTCATCTCCAGGTGTCTCTCTGTGTCCATGCACGAGAACCAGCAATTTACATTATTATGATATGTTCAAACCACAGTCCTCAAGGTCCAGAGGGCTGAAAGATGGGGCCCCACTTCTGTGGAGAGACACCCCACCTGTGACTAGGAAATGTGCCAGAAGAGCAGCAGTGCTGCAGCCTCCTGTGAGACTGGGGCCGAGAAGCTGACAGGCTCAAGGGACCGAGGCCTGACCCTGAATCCTGGAGCGCAGGGAGCTCAAACACACCTGGGAAAAGACACAACTTTTAATCACAGGACTTATTTCTTCCCTGAGCCCCACAAGCTCAGAGTCTCAAAAAAGAGAAAGAACTCGAAGGTCAATGGATGATCTTGTGGTGAGCATATTCCAGCTTTGCACTGACAAGTCCCTGCCTTTCACACAGCACTTAAGTACTACATATCACAGAATCATAGAATGGTTTGGGTTGGAAGGGATCTTAAAGATCATCTGGTTCCAACCCCCCTGCCATGGGCAGGGACACCTTCCACTAGACCAGGTTACTCAAAATCCCATCCAACCTGGCCTTGAACACCTCCAGGGACGCGGCATCCACAACTTCCCTGGGCAACCTGGTCCAGTACCTCACCACCCTCACAGTGAAAAATGTCTTCCTAATACCTAATCTAAATCTACCGTCTTTCAGTTTAAAACTGTTACCCCTCATCCTATCACTATAATCCTTGATAAAGAGTCCCTCCCCATCTTCCCTGTAGGCCCCCTTTAAGTAGTGGAAGGCTGCTACAAGGTCTCCCCGGAGCCTTCTCTTCTCCAGGCTGAACAACCCCAACTCTCTCAGCCTGTCTTCATAGGAGAGGTGCTCCAGCCCCCTGATTATCTTCGTGGCCCTCCTCTGGACTTGCCCTGAGTAGTCCATGTCTTTCCCGTGCTGAGGGCTGCACACAGTACGCCAGGTGGGGTCTCACGAGAGCGGAGTAGAGGGGGAAGATCACCTCCCTCAACCTGCTGGCCATGCCTCTTTTGATGCAGCCCAGTCTTCATCTTCACACTTCCACCTAGCTTTAGATTTCCCCATAAGACAGACTGTTTCTGTATCAGAACAAACACCTTTCTGGCTTCTTGCACTCCTTACGCAGCCTCTGATATTTAGTGAAAGTAAGACTATTCTTTATCCTGTAATAATATCATAGCATACTGTTATCCTAGAGGTGTAGTCCTAGATCCATTACTAGATACTTAGAAAGTGAGGTTTCCAAAACAGATTTTCCACTACAGATTTTCATGGTCCTCAGATTTCCCTGCAGTATGTAAATACTAAGCAGTTTTCTAAATCAGTCCCACAAAAGTCAGGAAAGCCTTAATTACAAAAACGTCTACATTAACAAAGGTGTGGTATACCTCACGCACTTTCTGTTATATAAGCAAAGTTAATGCATTACAGATTAACAAAGTAGCAAAATTACACAACCCTAAACAAGGTTTACCTGATTTTGTTGATACATTAACTTTCAGATTAAGAGCTTGATTTCTTTACCTCAGCAATGCATTTATGCTAGGTATTACAATAAATTCTAGAAGGTTTATTACAATAGAAAACAAAAAGTGTTACTTACTTCCCATAGATACCAACCACTACTCTCTATTGGAAGAGCTCTGGGTGGTAAATTACTCCGCTGGAAACTCTGCATGCTGCCTCCTTGACACAAGTAATCTGCAGAAGCGCTTTGACCCTCACAGGGAAAAAATACTCACCCTCTGTGCTTAACTTCAGGTATCCAAGCAGTATCCCAGCATTCAGTGAATTATACACATATTTAACATAAGCACGTATACATTAAATGCCACACAGTTTACAGCAGGCTCAAACTATAAGATGAATTTCTCGGATCTGAGCCTTCTCTAGGAACACCCTACTCTGTGCTAAGATCGCATTTTCACACTATAAACAATACGCTACATGAAAAGACATTAGGATTAATACAGCAAATTCAGAGAAGGCATAGCTGAGCGCAGCTCTCATGGATTTACTCAAAGTTGAATTCACTATTAAGTGATCATTTCATTGACTAAAAGTTTACTGCCTTTAAAAATAGAAGTGTTTAAAATTTGGTGCAGCTATCCTCCTACACCTACATTTAACATTTTAACACATTTTCTTTCTAACTGGCCAGTCTTTAATCATCCAACCAACTGGCCAACTGCAAAAAAGCAGAGCAATTCATGTCACAGCCTTGATTCTTAGCTTCATGACAGCTGTTACTTCAAAAGTAAGCACATGCACGGTCTCCAGTCTGTGAAACCCACTACACTCAAAGTTACCTCTTTTCATCTTCCTAATAAAAATACCATCCCTATTTACACATCAAAACTTAAAGCTTCAGAAAACATTTAGGTTTGCATCATAGGTATAACAGAAGTTTTTGGTTTCATCACTATAAGATTTATCTACGCCTGGATCGCTCACGCAAATTGCTCTGTTACATGAGGAATACTAAATAACATTTGTAACTGCTCACTCATAACAAGAGTCATTCAGTGAATATCTCACAGAAAAAAGGATCATTATCGTACACACACACTTACTTCTCACTTCTATTTTTCTGCAAGAAGACAAACAGATTGAAAGAGAAAGCAAGCTCAGTTGCCTTTGGAAATAAACTTAGTGCCAAAACCAAAAATAGGCCGTTGTATCCCCATAATTGAACCTCCCAATTGAACCCTCAGTTGCAGGTGTTTGCTTAACCAAAACCCAAACTTGCATTAGAGACATGTCAGTTAATGAAAAGTGAATGCTCTACTGACTTTTGATCATAGGAGAAAAATTAGCATTAGCAGTTATTACTGCTTTAAGTTTAATCATTGGCAAAATCAGCAGAACTCATTTTAGCTGAGCAAAGCAATGTTCTGAAAACTTTGTTAAAAGGTAATTTTTGAAGTCCAATAAATTAACCTGAAATGCAAGGATGAGAGTGACAATATACATCCAAAAGATCTAGTACATTCAGTGCTTGAAACACATGAACGTTTGTATTTGTTCCAAGAACATGCCAACCATCTATCAGTACTGACTTTCTAAATCTGTTGCAACATTAAGAAGCAACAAGTAAAATCACCTATATGCAACTAATGTGTAAACTTCTACAAAAATTTCAGTAGCAACTGTTTAATACAATGGTGAAGTACAAAACTGACAATGGCACTAACGATTTTCTAGTAACTTCATGTATACGTGAGAGCATCCTGATCAAAAAGGAAAAAACATATCAGCACGTAGAAGGAAAATGGAAGTGTGAAGAATTTGTTCATTATATACAATAAACAGTAAGGGTTTAATGTGTGAAGTTACATATTAAAATATTATCAAATATCTGATAATTGAAAAAATAACACAGCCAATTTTCAAGCAATAAAATTTAACAGCTCATGCAAGAAAGGCAAAGGGAAATTGTTGCAAACTTTTCCTTTTCCTTTTAAAATGTCATTGTCTTCTTTTGCAGAAGCTCACAGCAATCCTATGTTGACATCTTTAAGGAAAAAAAATGTGACATTCCAGAAATACATAGGGCATCATACACATTACAGATGACAATGGCACATATATTGCTAATGATGAGTACAAAGCAATTCCTTGCAGTTCTTCACTCGTATTCAACAATTTTGATTTTTAAATCTTATTGACATTAAATACTGCTGAATGTGTGGGCTGGAGGCAGAGGTGATACTCTTAAAAAAAAAAAAAATAGGAAAATCAGATTAGGCTGCCCAATCTAAAAACATGCCAGGAAACATTTGGATTCTGATCTATCATACTTTGTCACATTCTTATACAGAAAATTTATTTTTAAAATACTTTATAATGGGTACTGTATGTAGTAGTATTATTTTCCAACCCTTTTACTTATTAAGATAAATTGCATTTCTGCTATGATACCTCTGAACAGGGAAGAATTATTATTTTTATCATTTGTAAGGGTTTCTAAAAATATAGTTAAGTAGTTCTCCTATAAACATACTGTAATGATTCTAAAGCCTTGGATTTCAGCTGAAGAAAGATTTAAGTATTGGACTTTTGCAAAAATAAAATTCCTATCTTGCTCACAGGACAAGCTCTCTTTGCTACACTACAAGATACAAGACCACCAAGCTGTCATTCAATTAGGATAGAAATATTAACAAACACCTGTGTCAGATCAGCATCCCTTTGTTTGTGGTTTGGTATGAGCAAGAGAAAATACTGCAGAGTAACAGGAACAGCTGTAACAGAAGTAACATCATTTTGTACACTAGAAATGATGCAAAGGAAAAGTACCCAGGTAACTGTTCTATCAGTGCTTTAGCTATCTTCCTGCTCTTCTGCACCTGACAGCTTCAGAAACATGCCAGAAGAACCAACAATCCAATGTGGATTTGGTCTTTACCTCCTTCAGCTTGACTTTAGGTCAGCTATTCTTTTAGCTATAGTTTGCTCATTTTTCCTGAGCAAATGCCTACATTCACAGACAGGTAAGTATTGTAAGTAAGGCAAGTGACTAACTCCAGAAGTGGAAGTTGCACACCCAAGTCAGCTTCCCCTTACAGCAACTGAGGAAGGGATTCACGGCTGCCAAGGAGGACACCTCAGTCCGGTGTGACAAAACACCGAACAGACAAGAGGTACACAACCACACAACCACAACGGTTCTTCTCTCTCATCCTCCTGGACTTAGACACCAACCAGCAGCCTTTGCACAGGCATACCTCCAGGATGATGGTTCTCAGCCTGAAACTCTACCCGAGTGTAAATGCTTACCTCTACTCAAATGCATGAGTTTCCTTGCTTCCATTTGAAACAGAGGGGAAAAGGGGAAAGAGTCACAGGAAATTACAGGAGCAGCCACTTTTGCATAATAGTCTAATGGTTACTGGAGTCACCCTGGAAAAAGATGACCCCCATCACCATGTTCCTGCCTTCCACTGACCAGGATGGTAGGCAAACCTGGATGAAGTTGAGCTGATTAGCTGTTCAGCTAAGATTACAAAAGCAAATCAGGGAGTAAATATGACAAGAACGCTGCTCCAGCACTACAAGAGTTTTGACCCAACTCTCAAGACTGATCATATATTTTTCATTAAGGGCTCATTGATTAGGTGCATAGAGAACATTATGGTGGGAGTTAAAAATGAGCTAACTTTGCTTTTGTGATAAATCCTTCTTGGGATTCCTAAATCAATTCATCTTAACTCCTTACCTGGTGCCAAGGTTTGGCAGCATGCAAGTTTTACTTAAGAACAAATATTCTACAGTCTTCTGAAAACTGTCTTATCATATGCTAACAAAGAGGAATTGGCCCTTCAGCAGTCAATAGTATTGGTTACTGCTGACATTTTACTCAGATCATAGGTTTTTTGAGAAGAGATAATATCTTCTTTTTTTTTCTGTTCTGTATTCATTTCATTTCTGCATTTTATCACCAGCATTCTAGAACAGCTTCTGTTGTGGTTATCTTGTTTGCTTTTTTTTCTTTCCTCCCAACTCTTTTGTCACTCTCTCAGTTCCATCTGTTTTGAAGAGCTATGTATGCACTTACTAAAATCTTTAAAATTTTGTCTTTTCAATTGGAACTGAAAAAAGGGCAATATCAAACACAGCTTTAAAATGGAAGCAGAATAGGTCTGGGAACCACCTCTAATCTCCCATCTCGTGTTCCTGTCACAAGTGTGTGAGCGAATTTGCACAAGCTTACTTTGTCCCTCAGATTCTGAAGACTGCCGAGATTAACGGGGAGGGAGACATACCTCTAACACTGATAAACACATTCATTAAGGCTGAAATCGGATCTTGTATTCACCTGTAGTTATATTCCAAAATATTACACTACACATGATACTTTGCACACAGATCCTCACACCAATTACTGATAACATTCCTTAAGAGCTAGTACATAGACCTAAAATGACACACCAAGACAGACAGTGGGCTTTAATTTCATCAGTACTAAATCAAAGCCAAATCTGGTACTGGTCAGGGCAAAAATGGGAATGAGTAAGAGTACTTCTTCAATACTGATTTAATTTACAAATAGAGTTTTCCTAAATGCGATGGCTACACCCTATCTCACAAACATCGTTTTTAAGCTTAACATGTGACATAATATGAAAACTGCTGACACAAATAATTGACTGCTTTATTATAAATAAGAATATTTCTTTTTAAAATGCCTCATAAATCCACATTAAGTCTACTTTATTGATTTCAGAAAAGTTCATGTTATTTCCATAGCAATATTCCACGATCTGAACACTTAAAAAAAAATTACTTTTCTCAGTTTTAACTGTCATTGAAATATCCTTCATTTCAAAGATATCAAGAAATTATCACTATTCATTTTCAATACAAAGCCTCTTACATTTCAGCTGTCATTTTCAAAAAATCATACTGAAAATAGTGTTTCTAAGCAGAGTTCAGTTGCAGTGTAATAAGTAATAATTTCATCAATTAGCAGTATTCAGCATCCACTGAGAGTTCTCTCACTATTATTTTATTCATAGAGTCCTTTGTGGAAGTCGCATACTAAAAAGATCCATTTATCCTTCAAGGTTTTTCATAAATGTGTCATACATCTTAGAAAACAATTGGTTATTATTCTCGCTCAATCTAAATAACTATAATAACTTCCAGGTGTAAAACCTCTTTTTATACTTCCCATCTTCTTTACTCACATTATGGGTCTACATTTGTAATAACCTATTCTAACACTTCTACCTACTTTCACACATGCATTCTGGAGTTTTGCATGAATGCTAGACATGCCTGGATGGGAGGGTAGTCAGCTTATTGTTAAGAGCAGAATAGAATTGGGTTTCATAGGATGCCCTTCACAATCAAGGCAAAAACAAGCTTTTTATAATGAGCTAGATGCTAGTATAGATGCTAACAGTGCAATGCCTGTAAAGAAAAATGCTGTGATTGTTAAATTCAGCAATAGCTTGCTTGCAGCGTGTATCTTATTTCTCCTTCCCTCTAGATCCCTCCACATATTTACCAGCCCATTTCTTCTCACCCTGAAGGACATGCCCTTTCATCTCAAGACTGCAAAGGACTCTCTTCAGAGCACAATATTACCATTCCTTAATCAACTAATGGAGATGCGATTGGGCAGTATGAGGACCTCTCTCAAGGCTGGGTAGACAGCCCTGTGCAGAGCATACAGCACAACCAAACTTCCCTGTCTTAGGAAACAGTAGCCCAAATTTTCATGATGCATCTCCTACGCAGCAGCCTCTTCATTCTCTCCAAGTTGGTCAAACGTTTTATTGACCAAGAAAACCCTGGCCAGGACAGTTCATTCCAACAGAAGTTTCAATTTAAATAAGGCCTCTCTGAACTCAGCTAACAAAACCACAACAAAGAAACAAAGAAAGTGTGCAGCAATATATTAATAAATAAACTGGATACCACAACAATCTATTTGAAAATGGCACAGAGTCCAATCTCCATAATAAATATAAACCTAATGACATTGCTCATATGACTAACACTTGAAAGAAGTGCACCATTAGGAAGAAGAGATTAACTAACATCAAACTTTCAAAGCAGCTTTCCTTTTTTCCACCTCATTTCTACGTTCTCAAAGTGGTGTGCACAGGTATACCTATTAAAAAAACTGCATACACTGGCAAGACATGTAAATCAGACAGTTTGGCTGCCTGGACGCTTCTCTCTTTAATTACATATATAATTGTTTTTGAAACTGAAATTAAAATGTCGGAATGCACCATGATTGCCTTTAACTGATGACTACCATCCCATCTAAATGGAAATATTTAGATTCAACACCCAGATATTTTTTTAATTAGCTTTCAAATGAAGTCACAGGCAATCATGTCCGCCTTCTCCCATTTGCACTGTTGGTGTCAAGTTGAACTAGAAAGGCCAACCATTTCAATGAACTAAAATAAACGTAATTTTAAGGTCAAGTCACTTGTAACACTTCAGGCAGCAAATGTCATACTGAAAATAAAATTGAACCTTGGCTTAAGCAGAGATGAAAGGTTTGGCATTTCAAGGACTTCATTGTGTTTATCACTTTAAATTTACAAATAAAACACCAGCATCACATGTATTAGTATTTACCATACTAATAAAGCTTTCTGAAATTATATGTTTAAATACTGGAAGCATTTTTAAAAACAAAATACTTTTATAGGTGGGCTTACCCTAATTTTAAATGGTGAAGTCTCTGCAAGACCTAAAAACGTTCAAAATTCCACAGTGGCTTAGCGAGGTACCTCTGACCATGGTAAGAAACCAGATGTTTCATAAGAAGCTCTAAGTATTTTGGCAGAGGGCAGAAATTGCGTGAAAGTGAAAAGTGAAATTGCCCAACTTGGTCCACAGCATAAAAAAAAGGGATGTTGAAAAAGTGGGTTATTTCATTTGATCTGAGACTACACATCAAAGGTATGGATGTATTTCTCCCCATCCCCAGCCTGAGCAGCGTGATCCAAGTACTGGCCATCTAAGGTTGACGTTCTGTGACATCTAATGATGGAGTAAGTCACCTCCCACCACTCACAATGCATGCTAATACACTGACATCTGAGGAATTAAAACATCTTATGGCTTTGACTAAGGCCTATCACTATTTAATGTGGAACCCACATTTACAATAAGCCCTTCACAAATATACTTATGGGTTTGATATAGACATGCTAGTCATCCAGACAATGCATTTCCAAGGGGAACAAACCCCTCTTCTGTTGTAAGGCAGTTAGGGAAGGTTACGCAGTGATTTCTGAGCCGCAGAATTGCTTCATGAAAAGATTCTTGCATTCTTCCTGCTTGCAAGGAAAACCGTATCCCTTTGGTGTAAATCTGGGCTGAGAACAGTAACTCTACTACAACTTCACTGGGTAACAGCTTATATGAATTAGATAATATTAAGAAAAACTATACATATCTTGATCTAATCAGTCCTCAAAAGTACTTGCTAATGCATTTAATCCTCACTGTGTCTTCTAACTTTTGTTGTTGCTGTTGGTTTTTTTCTAACGGTATTTAAAGAAGCTTGCCCACTTGAATCCTATGTTCTTTGCCATCTGCAACAACAAAAAAGATTCAGGTGTGTCTTACAGTTGTAACAGTCTATAAGCAGAAAAAACGGAATTTAAAGTTAAACCTAAGACCCAGTGTGATTCACCTGTTATTTCATAAAAGAATACACCTGGCCAATTTGAAGGCAAAATGTTCTTATTTCTAATAAGCATTATTATAAGAAGAAAACCAGAGAATTTAGTTCTTTTTCTCCACTTACTTCTTCACCTGCTTTCTTCCCCAGTCCCAATTTGACCTGGATATATCTGATTTTTTTATATATATACATTTTGAATTATGGCATTGCATTTGAACTGCATACAGACCAAGACAACAAAATGCCCACCAAGATCTGTGTAGACGATCGCTGTTGGCACATTTCACAAACTGATGCTCCACACATGTAAAGATGCCAGAGATTTATGCTGTGCTGATCTGCAAGAAGAATTCTGCCCTTGGTATACAAATGACAGCAAATGAAAATGAAAAGACTTTGAATAACATGCCCACACAAACACCACCCTCTGAGCTTCTGATAAGACATTTATGGCCAAAGGTTTCCTAATCCCAAATGTTTGATTTCTTTGCCAAATCACATACTTGCTGAAGTCTCATACAAAGGCACAAATCCTGCTCTTCTCAAAGGCGAAGGCACAGGGCAGGGAGCAGAGTGTGTAACACTGTACTGATGAAATAAAAAAAGGAATAGAAATCATATGCTAATAAGAGGAGGGAGGTTGCCAGGCAACCAGGGAGGGAGAGAAAGCTGTTTTTGATTTGAACTCTGTGCTGTCAAAGGGTTAGCACAGCCAGAACAAACAGGACATATTCAATCCAGCTTGTCTGCAGCCACCGGGAATTCCAGCGTTTCTCATTTTAAGTAGAGGTGTGCTCCCAACTCAGTGCCAGCTACCTTTGTGTTCCCTGGGTCATTTTACTGACACTGGCAAAATGGCATAGGATAGGATGGACAGCAGATTTTTAAAAAAGCATCCATCTGAAAAGCAGCAGCATGTGCCTTTGGGTAGCACTAACTGCACCATGCACATAGACTGGCTTGTAGGATCGAGATAGCTCTGCAACTTGAGTCTGAGCAAATCCCAGTCCATCACATACAGCCACACCTCTCTTGGCTGCACTGAGAACTGTGCAAGTTCCACCCTGCTGCTAAAACCGCACCCCTTCAAACGCCTCTCAAAAGACTGCCGCGCACCACTGCACTCTTGCCATATATGATGGGCCAAATCCTGCCTTGCAGATCTCAGCTTCCTATATCAACACGCAGGTTTGCTTTCTTAAAAGATGTAACACTAAGCAGAGGAAAGAATAAAATTCAAGTCCAGTCTACAACATAAAATCATCGTGAAATCCATTTACGGAACAAAGAGGAAAATGATTTTCAGTTCCTTCTTGTTTTTCAGAGTTGTTAACTGCAATGACCACTGTTGTTAAGTCTCACAATGGCCTGCGTTTCTCCTAAGTCCTAGCCATGAGAAAAGGTGGGAGTAGCAGGTCTTATTTTAAAGACCTTCTTACAAAAAGAGTAAAATTTTAAAGATGTGGAAAAAATTGGAAGTTGAGTTCATAAGTAATATTAAAACTTAAAGGTTGAAGGAAAATGAAAAGCACCAGAGATCCCCAATATGATTATTTTGGACAACCTGACTGAATTTCAGTGCTACAATTTAGCAGACTACCAGCAGTGGAGACAAGACCATACATAACTCTTTGAGATCAACAGGATTTGCATATACAACACGAAAAGATAAAATGTTTTGTACAGAAGACTTTCCTTCCTACTTGCCAGACCAGGTTTTAACCTGATGAGTAAATCATACTTTTCAGTTCTCCAAGACAGACGTGATAATTGTGGTCTATAATCTTCCACAAGGTCTTAGTAATCATGCTATAACTGCCGTTCCACTCAGCTAAGATTTTACCACAATAAAACCACTAAAACAATGAAAGACAAAAATAGCCAAACAGGAAGTTTTGTCTCCTCACTGATTGCTCGTCCAATGACCCTAGGAAGACACAGCCATCAATCTGGAACAGCCATCTGATCGTCACGGCAAGCTATAAAGCAGTAACTTGAAAAAATTCTACATATTAATGCTTTGTTACAGAACTTCAAACAACTAGCAGGTATCTACAACACAGAAAGACACTGTAATATTTGGGTCTTTTTCAAACAAAAGTTTAGCTTAGATCAAAGAAAGCTAGCTTCAGCCATTTATTCACATAACCTTTGCCTGACAGTTTTGTGAGCCACGCTGACTAGTTGGATTCCCTGCTATCTTGCTGGAGGTTTCCTGTGTTTTTACACTGTTCTTTATTTTTTAATCCTTGCCCTGCTTCCTCCTGTAGAAGACATCAAGCTTAGCTCTCAGATGTACCTTCAAGGCACTGCCTTTGCTAACTGCAGTCTTTCACTGTTCTAGTCCATTTATATTGGGAGAAGAATAAACCTGACAAGGGAAACGTGCATACCTTGCTGTCATAGCCCATGCTTTGTAGCACCCGCTAAGTATATATCCCAGGGAAAGAAGAACCATCACTGCTATCAAAGCTGCTACTTTAAGCAGTATGGAAACTGCAGGTTGCACAATAAAACTTCCCTAGGAGCGCTTCCCAGGTGATCCTTGCATGCAGCAGGGAGCATGACACAAGAAGTCCTGTTCCCCCACCTATCCGACCCTGGAACCAGCTACAGCCCTTGAGGTTCAGGTGTGCTGACTGCATCCTTGGTGAGTTGCTCAAACAGGTTACAACCTCATTGCACCTTCATTAGCGGCCTTCAGAGAGCAGTATCTTGCTGCTGAAGAAACTCAAAATCAACACGCACATGCCTGCTATGCACCAAGGAACCCCTGGAGCGTCCTGTGTCCTCACTAAGGTCAGCACCCAAGGGTACTGTCTGACCCTTAAGAAACACTCCTCTTCACCCTGAAGTTAATGCAGTTTGTAAAGCTTTTGTCCACAATAGGGGACAGCAACTTACTTATACCTATGGATTACACCACCACAGAAATAAGAGTACAGTGCACGAGAAACACAGCAAATGTTAGCTTTCTAAAGTAACACCAAATAAAGCTACACAGATTAACTTCGTAATAACTTTTCAATCAAAAAGATGAGATTTAAGAGCCAACTATACTTTCTAAAGCTAAATGAAGAGAAAGCTTGACACAGTTACAGTGATGATGTTCATGATATTATATATGAAAGCGGCACAAATCTACCCTGGTAATTCTCAGACAATGCCCAGATTGCTATTTCAGAACATGGCTCTAGCCCTTCACACATTTCATTTTATTCTCACAAATCAGGCATCAGTGCTAACATCTGGAAATAGCTGTGACAGCATGCTAGGTACCCAGCTGCTGGCCCAGCAAGGAATTACCCATTCATCAACACCCAACTCCCCTTTAAACATATGCAATAGATGACTCGGAAGGAAGGTTACATCTGTGAAATGCCAACATACTCTCTACCTACTGTAAAAACGATAATGCTGTTTCCTACTAAGGTATATCGGGGGGTGGGTGTTAATTTACTGTCAATGTTTTAGGTTTGTGACAACAATGTGGCAAAGCATCTCTGCTCTGCTAAGAAGCCCTTACACCAAGGAAGGCTGGGAGTCCTGCTCTCACTAACTGTAGACTGTACGGGAAAGAGCTAGAAAGCATCTGAAGGAGATGACTAGCATACCTGCAGAGAAAGACTGGAATGCAGTCAGGAAAACATAGCATGCAGAGAAGGATATTAAGTAATGACATTCAAGGTTGTGTCATCCTGCATGAACTCAAGAAACTGAGTTAAGCCTCTATTCAGCACTTCACAGTTTTGCCATTCATTAATTTCTGAGTACTTGATCTGACAACTTCAATTCTTCAAAGAACCCTGAAGTTTCCAATAGACATATTTACATATGGTTTACACACAACGATAAAAAGGAATCGTCTTAAAAAAAAAAAAAAAAAGGAAGACTTTCTGTCCCAGAGTATCATTGGGAAAGCTATGTATGAAGCCTGTAAACACTACCTGGAGTTTGAATGTACCTTTAACATACAGTTTCACATTACAAGTTGGAAAGGGAATGCTGTCCCCATACTGTAGATTTCAAAATTTCTTATAAAGATCTAGAGACGCAATAAATAAAAAGCCAAGACAAGTCCTTGCACCATGCATCCAAGGTAAGTACTTTTACCCGTACCTATTTTGAAAAGGGCTTTCTTTCCTTTTGCTTAGAGTTTTTGCACCCAAGGAATATTCTCAGCACGTTCTGATAGATTTGACCAGACTCCACCTCCCTCTCAAACAAACAAAAACAAAAAAAAAAGGCAGCATTTGGATTTTGTGGGGTTTGCAGTTTTCTGGGGTTTGGTTTAGGTTTTTTTTTTTGAGAAGACCCTATATTTTAATCACCACACTCCGTCTCCCACAATTTGAAAAGCAGACTTTTAGAACAAGATTATCTATGTAATTTCTTCACCTTCTTTAGTTAGGCCAAAAGATTTCAGGGACAGGATGCCCAGGAGCTGAAGCTGCTGGCTAAGTCAACCAAGGGGGATGAGATTCCTCAGGGACAGCTTCCTGGAATTTTTCTTTTATTAAATAACTTGGAAGATTGGCTTTGATTTTAGCTACTTCTAGCACAGATTCTTGGCTTCTCTTTAACCAGCAACATCAGTCTTTTTATCCGGCCTTAGCTATTGATAAATCATACTAAGACTCCAAAGGTCATATTTAATATTTTAATTACATGAACTATGTTGTGAGAGATACTAACCATTGAGATAAGTTTAATGAAATCATTCATTCAGTTTTTATACTGTAGCCAAGAAAGTGATCAAAACATCCAAGTTGCGCTGCCAGTGCTCATGTTGATAGACCTCTCCACTCAAATATTCTCAGAAACATGGCTGTTATCAACAATGATATAGGCTTAGCTAACATGCATATTCCCTACTTCAAAGAAAAAGACAAAATACGTTTCTATTGAAAATACACTACCACTTTTTTCCCCCCTAAAAAAAAGTCCCAGGCGGGGTGGGGAGAACAAAACCCACAAGCAGAGCGCTGCAATTAGACTATCAGTAATTATTGATATATTCATCTGAGAGACAAATCATAGAGTGACTAAATTTATTCAAACAGATGGGGAAAGCACAATACATTTGGTTAGACGTAGACTGCCTTGATTTCCTTGCTAATTTACATGAGTGCTGAAAACAAAATACAGGAAGATATTGACCAAAGTTTCTATTTTCAACCTGAGAGCACAGCAAACACTAGTCTTTTTCAAAATCCATCAGTTAGCCTTCTAAATGATGTAGTGTTACATATTATCAACATATGATCCTACAATAATATATTGTTCTTTGAATTTGAGTCATACATATCTAGAAATGCAAAACAATGTAATTCCAGAAATACTCTGCATTAAAAATTTGAGGAAAGTACTCAAAAAACCGTACTGCTAAAATCAAACTTTTCTAAGAGAAAAATGAACGTCAACACTTGAAGAAAAATCCCACATTGGCTGCTCTGAAAACACCGAGCTGGTAAAAGACAGACAGTATTGATTTCATACCACAGTGCCTCCCTAACTGCCAGGAAGACTTCTACAATAGTTCGTTTTTCCCATCCGTTCCGTGTTTCAGTTTTATCAGAGTATCTGTAAGAGTATTTCTGGGCATTAGTCATGGTTTGAGCAGCAGCTCAGTTAGGAAATGGACCGGACAGAAAAACTCATTATGAGAATTGGTGATAAAATTCAGTCACAACTAATCTAGAGGTATATTCAAGTTGCTGCAGTGCACGCTTATGTATTATGACCGGGCCCTCAATAAGCTGCGATAGTCCACCCTAACCTAATATTTTAAACTTCAAGGCATACCACAGCAAAAAGTTGTGTCAGGCTGGAACAAGACTGTCAAACTACAAGTTGGTTTATTGTCACTTTGTTTTTACTAGACTCTAAAAGAGCTGAAGCTCACAGCCAAGTGCAAGGTTCTGTGAAGGGTGGGAGAAAGCTACCTTGAGTCCCAACCATGCAATCTAGCTAACACCAGCAGGAGTTCACCACATGTTACACCGCACTAGCCTTGGTCCCACTCCACCTCACTTCTGCCTTGCACCAGGCTGTGCCCAAACCCTACTCTAAGCTCCCCATCCAACCTGCTGCAAGGAATGTCACTTAAGAACATTAAGTGCCACGGGTACTGGAAGCCGCTTGCAGCACGGGTGCTACTCCTGCCATCCTGCTCAGCATTCCATGCAACCGTTTTACTCCGAGGACACACGGTGCGGTACGTCAGCTCAGCTTGGCCCATAGCGGGACAGTGAAGAACTGAGGGCCCGCACACCTCTGACGGCCCACAGCTGCCTGTGGGCGACTGAGGCCAAGGCCATTAAGGCGCTATGAGACGGCCCGGCCTGGCAGCTTGAGGCCCATGAGGCCGCCCAGGGCCACCTCAGGCCACGGCCCCCGAGCAGCCCCGCCCCGTAGGAGCCCTGCCAGAGCCGGGTGGGAGACCTCACCGCAGGAAACGGGGCTCGCCCAGACCCAGCCCTCGACTGCGCCGTCGGGGGAGTGACAAGAAGCGGCGAGGAGAAGGGGAGGCGCCGGGCACCGCCCCCTCACACCCCTCGGCCGCGCGGCGGCCCTACTCACCGGGGCGAGGGAGGGGGACGTGGGGCGAGAGCCGGAGCGGTGCCTCAGGCCGCCGCCACCGCCCCGGTGGCCACCCCTGACAAGGGCTGCGGCTGCCCGGACGGCAGGCCAGCCCCCGGGGCCGGAGCTGGCTCTGCCCGGCACCGCCGGGGCTGCCCGCGGCCGGGCGGCGCGGCACGGCACGGCGGAGCGAGGCCCCGGACGCCGCTGGCGGGCAGCGGCAACAGCGGCGAGGCACTTCCTCACGCAGCCAAACTTTGCTGGGCGCTCCCGGCCCGGGCGCCGCCGCCAGGCAGAGCCCCCTCCCCGCTAGCGACAGCCGCACGTCCCGGCAGGGCGAGTGGGTACCTCAATGTCCACCGGGTCCCGGCTCAGCACACGAGCCATGCTGTCCGCACCGCCACCGCCTTCCCCCGGCTCCCCGCAGTCCCAGAGTGGAGCGGAGCGGAGCGCGGGAGGAGGCGGAGCCGCCAGCCCGGACAGCAACGCCCAAGTGGGCGGGCGCCCCCCGCGCCGGGCCGGGGCCGGGGCCGCCCCGTCGGGCAGAGCCGCGCAGGGTCAGGGGCAGCCCGGCGGGGTGAGGGGAGCGGTGTCCCCGCGGGACGGGAGCGTTCCCGGCCCGCCACTTCCGTCTCGGCGCGGTGAGGGCTGGCGCCGCTTTACCTCAGGCCCGCGGCGGGCGTCAGCGGTCACCGAGGGGAGAGGACGCGGCTCGGCGGAAACCTTCCACAGGGGCGTCGTGGCACCCGTGCCGCCGCTGGGAAACAGCCCCGCAGCCGCAGGCCTCCCACGGCGCGGCTGCAGCAGCGCCGCAGCCCAAAGGGCAGGTGCCCCGGCGCCCGGCCTCGCCTCCATGGGGTGCTGCAGCACCTCTCGCCAGAGCCCACGGGCACTCGCCACATCTCGGTCCACATGCGCACCACAGCCTCCTTCGCTGTTGTCCTCCCCATTCCCTGTTGGTGGAAGGGGAGGCAGGGAGGGGGGCCAAACCTCACCCTGGTTGGTTTTCCACATGGTGAAAATCCCACAAGAGGAGCCTGCATGCCAGGGCCAGGGCCACCACCACCGTGCTCAGGGACGCAGCCCCTCTTCTGCCCAGAGGCAGGACCCTTCCCGGGGTTACACATAGACCTTTCCAGCATTACCGGCCTGGGCTGTCCCTGAACCTTCACCCCACTCCCCACAGGGACAGCCAGCCTTCACTACCCCTGCATGCCCTTAGGAGAATCCCCCCCTGCAGAAGCCATCCTGCTGCAGGGAGTGCCACAAAGGCGAGCAGGCCAGGTCACACAGCCTCTGTGCTCTCCTATTTCCTCCCAGACATAGTGACTGATTAATACTCCAACCACAATATTTAGGGTATCATTGAAATAAACATTCCTGGTGCAACATGCGTACAAAGAAGTTTCATCTTCCCTACTACCTTAAAAAAAACAGCAAAAGCAAGTATTTGCCATTTGGAAAAAAAAACCAAACACCATGACATTGGTTTCTAGACAGCACTTTCAAGTAGCCTACCTATGATCCCCTAAAACATGAGAGGTTTTCTCATTATTTCACAAGAAGAGAGGATTTTTAATTATGACCTGTCTTTGCTTTTCCTGTTTGTGTGCCAGGCAACTTCTTGGGTTCTTTCTGCCCTTGTCAAAAGAGAAGCCCAGATCTGGTCTTCAACATGCTCTTTACAGCACTCATTTTATCCAGTTAGCTTTCATTCTACTCTTCTTTATTACAGCATAAAAAGGCTAAAAAAAGGCTTCCCACTCTTATTTGTTTCATAAAAAGCCTGAAAAAGTATATGTAGCTTCTGGACACTGATAACCCTCTGGGTGCAGTAGAGAATAGGTTTGCCTTTTCTCTTCCTTTCATGTCTCCAGAGAGAATGCCTCTCACGGAATAGCATGGAAATTTTTCTTTGCAGTGTAATTATTTTATTTCTTTCTATCTCTGTAAATGAGCACTTTTGAGATGCCCATTGGAGATTTTGTTTCCCTTGTAAGATGTGGAGAAATAAGGTTGTGGTCTTTTGTGTCTCAAGTGAGAGCTGTGTTTTCTCAAGTCTCTGCTTCAGCACTATCGCATAACAATTCTTGCTGATTACAATCACCCATGCAAAGCAGTTAAAGCATTGGCAGGAAAATCAGAAGCAGGGTCCCCTGCATTGCTTGTCCTTATCTCTAACGAATCCAAGAGTCTAGTTCATTACATTAATATTGACATTGCTGAGCAGCTCCGTGGTCTCTGGTGCTAGCTGGGGAGTTTTCCAGTTGTGTTTGCTCCTGACCTACAGCGGTATACTGACTGTACAAGTGCATTAGGCCTGTAAGTCATTTTCACAAGAAATATTTCCACGTGTATGAAATAAACTGCTTTGTGCCCAACCATCTACAGTTTGCATCCATTTGTTCTAAAGGAGCAGTTACATCAGAAGAGGCTAGCAGCAGCCACTGGACTCTCCAGTTTCATTCTGTCCTGACAGATTTTCAGCTGTTACAGATAACACCCTTTTGAGGAACCTCCACTTCTTTTTGGAAAGTATCATCATGCACATTTTCTCTTTTGCCCTGCAGGTTATAAATCCTTGGTTACCCCCATGTAACCTACCAAGCCAAATGAACCTGACACCTGTAGGATTTTTGCCCTGTGAAACCCATAAATAGTAACACCATCTACATTTCATAGAAGTAGGGTTTTCCCACCCCAAGTGAAGCAGGACTTATTCTGCCAATAATTACAGGTCAGAGAAAGGGATTCAGAGACCTAAGCATATCCTGCCTTACCTCACCATTTGTATTTCTTCGGGAAATGAGGTGCTCATGGGTATCAACTTACGGTCTGCAAACCATGGCAGTCAGCCAGTCTGTGTCAGCCTGCTGCAGTTGCCAGCTTCCTCCAGCAGTTCGGGAGGGCTAGCCTTCCATGGATCACCCTTTGTGATCTCTGGATTCTCAGCTGTGGCCAATAGTGCTCTTATCAGCACTGAGCATCTGTACAGCTGACCTTTGTTTCAGGAAATAAAAGAGCAGAAACAGGGAGGCATGCACAACATTCATCAGAATACAAGCATTTTCACTTTTCTAAAGCAGAAGTATTAAGAAATTTTAATAAGAGAAGTGTTATGCAGCCTAAATATAGTTTGGGCTTTTTTCCTGAAATGCTAAGCCTCTGAGTTTTTTTAAATTCCACACCGCCACACCCCCACACCCCCCTCTAGCTGGATTTTGAAAGCGGCAGAAACAGAGCAGTGATGCTAAAGACCTAACTTTCACTTCTGGCATGAAATGCTGTTGAGACTTGGTTGAGTTACAAGCTTTTGAAAATTGCCATTAACCTTTTGTTCCTTGTGCTCTTCAGGTAAAATTTTCCTCACATGCCAAAGAAATAATTGCATGTGAACTTTCTCAGAAAACCTCGGAGCGCTCACTGCCACCACAGCAGCAGCAGCCTTGTGCTGGGGATGGCTGCCTGGCTGGGAGAGCAGACTAGGGCAGGGCAGGGCAGGAGGGAGCCAGCAAGGCCATGTCCTTCAAATTCAAATGGTTCCAGCAATACAACCTGCAATCTAAAACATAAAATTCCTCCTCCAGCCATTGCAGTAGTTAATCTGCGAGTTTAAAGGGTAAACTGTAAACTCGGAAAGTTCAGCATTCAAATTCTGGCAGTGATGTATTAGGGAGACTAGAGGTCTCAGTGTACTGACATATCATACAAGCAACTCCCTACTTATTCCTCAAAACTGCCCCTGATCCACATCAGTTCAAGTACCAGAAAGACAGGACATTCCAGACTTTAATTTGCTGTGCAGTTTAACTGGGACCTGGTGGGCAGTGTTCAATCGCACATGATTTTTATTCCAGGACCAGTTTCCCCCACTCATTGCTTCTGATGAAGAGTGATGGTTACAGTCTCACAACTAGCACCTCCCAACAACTGAATGCCTGATATAGCAATCCAGATTACTCATTACAGTTAAGCACATTCATCTGTCAAATTCATGGGATTCAGGAATGCCTGAAGTGAACCCAAGTTGCTCTTTTACCTTCTTTGAGCACCTCACTATGACTGCGCACAGACTTGCATTTCAGTGACTTGCTGCTTCTGCCCTCTCAGTTTGGCTTGTCAACTCCCAAGTGCAACAGTCTAAAGGTGATATATCTAGCATGCAAAGGGTCCAAAAGAAATGGGATTAGCGAAAAAATGTCATGAAAGTGACAAGCTGCTTCTGAAGGCTCCCAAAAGCTACTCAGATGTTAGTTTGATTTCTTCCCTTACACTAGGAGTCACAGTAGTGGTGGTGTTGATGTTCCCAGGACAAGGCAAATCACTATCAGAGGAAAGCTGAAAGAAGTAGCCCCACTGATTCCAGTGCCAGCTTCATCAGCTCTGAAGACATCTGTGTTGCATGTCTTCACTGTACTGGTGTCAAGGAGGAAACAAATGTAGATACATGAAAAAGTTGAAGTGCGAGAGGGAGAGGTTTTACTGTCTTGTTTCTGAAAGGTCCATGAATGAAGAGCCATAGAGTAATTATGCCATCCTTTGTCCTTCCTCCTCCTAATCCGATCCAGGGGTACTGGAATTCAAGAGTTAATTTGGAAGTCTTGCTCTTACTACCTCTCCCATTTGACATCCTGCACATGGGTAGGGGCAATCCCATGCACAAATACAGGCTGGGTGGAGAATGGATCAAGAGCAGCCCTGAGGAGAGGGACTTGGGGGTGCTGGTAGATGAGAAGCTCAACATGTGCTGGCAGTGTGCACTTGCAGCTCAGAAGACCAACCAAATCCTGGGCTGCATCAAAAGAAGCATGGCCAGCAGGTCGAGGGAGGTGATTCTGCCCCCTCTACTCCAGTCTGGTGAGACCCCACCTGGAATACTGCAACCAGCTCTGCAGCCCCCAACATAAGAAGGACATGGACCTGTTGGAGTGGGTCCAGAGGAGGGCCATGAAGATGATCAGAGGGTTACAGCCCCTCTCCTGTGAAGACAGGCTGAGAGAGTTGGGGTTGTTCAGCCTGGAGAAGAGAAGGCTCCAGGGAGACCTTATAGCAGCCTTCCAGTATCTGAAGGGAGCCTACAAGAAAGCTGGAGAGGGAATTTTCACAAGGGCATGTAGTGATAGGACAAGGGGTAATGGCTTCAAACTGGAAGAGGGTAGATTTAGATTAGATCTCAGGAAGAAGTTTTTCACTGTGAGGGTGGTGAGGCATTGGAACAGGTTGCCCAGGGAAGCTGTGGAGGCCCCATCCCTGGAAGTGTTCAAGGCCAGGTTGGATGAGGCTTTGAGTAACCTGGTCTAGTAGGAGGTGTCCTTGCCCATGGCAGGGGAGTTGGAACTAGATGATCTTTAAGGTCCCTTCCAACCTAAACCATTCTATGGTTCTATGAAATAGCAACGTTGTTGTTGAAGGAAGTATATAGTTACAACTTTATGCATTTCTTCACCAATTTAGGTAAAATGCTCGAGTTAAAACATTCACATTAGTGAAGAAGTTTACCTTGCCTTTCTAATCATCTTGTTTACAATTGGATTTGCAGCGCTCTTCAGAAAGGGTAGCTACACAGGATAACCCAGGGTATGCCACAATACAGGAGTACAAATGCACTTGAAGTGAGATATACATAATTATAAATTCTGTTAGGTGGAAACTCTGACCATTACTCAGACATAGCCTTTGGGCATGGAACTGTAAAGCACAAATAGATGAATAAATAACATAAAATGGCCACCTTGTGAGCTTTGATAAGTGTCCAAATGCATTTTAAACTAAAATGAACTGTTCTTTAGTGAGTCCACTAATTTATTCCAGCCATCTGTGGCAGTGTAAACAAAAGCATGTCTCCTAAACTGCTTAATAATTTTTTAGATGTAGCAAGGACCACAAGTTTCAACATGATCAGCTTGGGGGGAAAAAAAATTAAGCAAAAAGAACCCACATATTTTCACACCACAAATATCTTTTGATAACTACTATCATGCAATTCAAAGAAATATTAAAAAGTAAAACTTGTTTCTGGCATAGCATAATGTTTTCCTATTTAAATGCCACCAAATGTTTCTTTAGGATATTTTAGGAGATGGAAAAATCTGGCTTTCCCCCCCCTCCCCCTCCAGTCTCCAGTGATGACATCTGTAGACAAATCCTATATTTATTACTAAGCTTGAGAATTGCTAAATCTATGTCCTGGGTATGCACTGGTCCAAGCATCTTTTCTCTGTATGTGCCTCAAATTATTTTCAGTCTCTTAATGTGCTTCTCGTGTTGCTGGACCTGAGCTAGGTAGAACAGTCGGGAAACCTGAATGTTTATAAGCTAAGAAGTATACGCATTTAGCATGAGTCTTCCCTCGATAAAAACAATTACAGATCTCAAATTAAGACAGGACTTTGGAGCACTGAATATAGGGAAGAGAAGTCTGAAAGTACTTTACAGGAAGAGTTTGTTTGGCTTAATTTTAGAGATACTGAGCAGCCACTCAGTTACATCGGACCAAATTCTCCTTTCTGGACAAAAAAGGAAATCCACTATAGGATTTGAAAACTTGAAATCACCTAGTTGCGTCTGAGACATCTCATGATTGTGGTGGTGTTCGAAACAAAGGGTGCTTCTTTCCAGACATCCACACCTCTGGGGCGAGAACAGCGAAAAATAAGTTTTGTTTTGAAAGATCAGACCATTTGCACTGAGGCCCAGTACACTGCATTATTTGCATCTTCTACATTCTGTGTGGCAGCAAGTTTCTGACAAGGGTGAGGTCTGCCTTTTGAAAAGACCTGGTTTGGAGCCATTTCACTGTGCAGCAGTGAAGTAGGACAAAAAGATACTGCGTTCACTCGAGATTCCTGTAGATGTCAACTGGCTGGCGTCTGTGCAAACTGACCTTCCAGCCCTCCCTCCCCTGTGCAGAGGTTTCCAAGTCTCCAAGAAGTCGGACTGCCAAGCAATTAGAGAACAGGTTTGCTACATACCTAACTTCTACCAACAGCAAGTATTTCTCCATTCAGGTAAATATTAGAGACAGTGACCTACTGCCTAGCTTATGGCCATGTAAAATTAACTATTACTGTGCCTGCATTTTCAAAGGGAAGTGTGCAGTGAGATCAGAGGAAGATCAGCCTCCAAAATAGACAGACACCACAAATGTATTCACTGAACTATTGGTATGAGTTCATCCCTTCCAACAATCGCAGACAAATCAGCAGACTTTTTTTTTTTTGCAGGGATTCTGTAGTTGTGTTGCTTTCCAGAGATACTGACAAGGTACAAACTGGCCTCTTGAATTATTTACAAAATACTAGTACTATTTACTATTGGTCTCTATAGTTGCAGCATAACTGGTTTCAGCTTCCATAGCTTTTCAAATGCCTCACAAAACAAACGTTTGACAAACAAAATGGCTACTGTTTGCTGTTTTAAATTACTGTTTTGTAAATAAAAACTTCAACCAGATTAACATCCTTGAAACAAATAAACTGTTCGTGTGTTTGGATTGTTCTTATTTAGTAGTTCAAAAAGGAACAAACAGGTTTGTGTTTTCCTAAAAGAAATACAATAACTAATGGTAACTCACTGTCCCTTTAAGTAATTGCAATTAGTCCTTTGTCTCCACAGTACATCCATTCCTCTCATGGCTGAAATCCCAGCCATACTTGGTAATGCCCAAAGATCAGCAACAGCAGTTTTAGGCTAGGTTAGTACCTTTTTAACACCTTCAGCTATGCCTTGTGACCAAACAAGAAAAAAAAACTGACAGTCATTGCAGAATCATTATTAAAGTACTAATGAGAGCACTACAAAAGAAAAACTGTAGCAACTGATAGGAACTATATGAGAGCCTCATCATAAGTCAACTTGGTAGGCAGGTTTACCAGAGAAATCTTAGTTTTAACAGCAATGGCAAAACAAGAATAAAGAGTTACCTTGTCTGATTTTGTGATGTGAACACTTTCCTTCTCCCTAGCACACGTATAATGCATGACATTCCCAGAGGACTGTCTGCTTGCTAGCTTAGAGATGACAATTTACAAGTGAGATTAGTTGTTTAGCTGTGTAAAAGCACATATTAGTTTTATATTAACAGACATCTTCCCATTTAGTTATTATAGTACACAAAATTTAAATTTTCTTTTTCATGTTACTTAAATCCATATGGGATTGCCATTAAAACCGCAAAGCTTTCTCCCTCTACCAGTGCTCTATGTAAACACTAAGCAGAACTCTGCACATGTTTAACCCTACTCTTTGCAAGCCTGTGAGTTGCTTCCTATAGAGAGTTCCATTTACTTGCAAGTGGTTCATTTACACTGGCCTGTAACTTCAGCAGTTGGGGCCATACACACAGTGAAATTTATTGCTCCTATTGCAAGATTTAAACACAGAGTTAAAAAGCTGCAAGTTGAAAATCATTTTCTAATAGAGACTACTATCTTCTCCAGATCTGCTCAGTGCAACAGCCCCCAAGTATAACTAGGATGTTATAATAGTATTCAACATCCATCAACACTTAACAGACACAGGTAATTAACTTGAATATTTTGTTAAAGCCAAACAATGAAATATTGCTAGAGAAAAACTGTTCTGTGGTGCTGTACATTACATAAATAACTGCTGTAAGGTAACATAGTGCTTGGGCTGAAAACATGAAGTGGAACCCCTCAAAGCAATAACCAGTACACCTTTTGCTCTGTAGCTCCCAGCAAGTAGGGCAAAAAAACCCAAAACTTGACTAAGTTTTCCATGGGACAGTTCAAGAAAATTTCTCTTCCCTACCTTGCTATAGAGCTGACTTTCACCCAGGACCCATACACTGCGTAGAAGAAAGTCAATTTCCACTTAAAAGTCCCAGATGTGGCTGTAGCCCCCAACTGTTGGTGTAAGACGATGGATAAAGACTATCCACAGCCTCAGCTGTTGACTGGAGAACTGATGCTCAGATAATATAAACGATTTGTAGTACATCCCTATGTCCTTGCTAAGCTACTAGGCTGATGACAAGCTAGTCATCTGTCTTGGACTGTTTTGAGCAAATTCCTAGAGCCTATTTCACCACTTCAGAAATAGCTAACTTTACAATCAGCAACAGTTATTGCCTTCTTGGCAAGGTTGAAATGAATAGGAGAAATTAATTCCTACCCAAGGTCCCTGCAAAGTATGGGCAAGACGTTAATTCACTGCCACCCTAGCCTAAGGTAGCAATTGTCAATAGAACAAACAGTCTGCATCATCATTTTCCTCTCTAATTTAATCAAGGTCATATTAGATCACTACATCAAATCAAGAAGAGTCAATTTGATTAAAAAAAAAAATCTGAGCTAAACCAGTTTCCTTCTGGAGATTAACCCTTTATCATGAACATTATCCATCAATGCACACCATCTTATTTCCACCGAAAATAACTACTGCTATAGAACACACGCCATGCTTTAAAAAAAATAAATCCTCTCCCACCAAATAAAACAAGATTGCATTGCTTAATCTCATGCCTAAATTTGTGGATTTTGATCAGATTAAAAAATTTAATTCTTGCTTTTATTTTTGTTTCCTCCAAAACTATTTCTTCTCCCTTTCTCTTTACCTACCATTAGCCCCATAATACTAATCAACCTCATGACAGCTTTTCTAGACAAATGTCTTGCATACACAATGTCATCACTTCTCTGGTCATCTATTGTTTTACATGTTTGGTTTGGTTTGGGTTCCCCCCCGCCCCCGTATTATATTTAAGTCTCACACAGGAAAAGAACAGCTTTCATGGAATCCTGAAATGTATGCTTAACAAAAAATGTACTGTGTTATGCTGGGTGCTATTTATCTCATGGAGGGTTAGATCTTAAAAAAAAAAAAATGGTCATGGAGTTTGTAGAGCTGTCCACTTCTTACACAAAGGAGCAAAGTAAAAGGTTTTGCGTTTTCTTGCTGGTGTTTTTGGTTGGTTGGTTGGTTGTTTTTGGTTGTTTGCTTTTTTTGTTGGTTCCTTTGTTTGTTTTTAAGATTATGTCCAGTGGAGCTCCTTCCCCAAATTTGTACCGATTATCACTTTTTTCATTGCAACACCTACATATCCAAGATTTTACTCTAACTGCATAATAATCTATTGCTATGGCAACTTTTGGCCAAGCTGCATTCCACCTTCCTGCAGAATGCCTGCAGTTAGGTGGACTACAGCCACAACAGCCGCCTGGGAAAGTGTGATCTCCACCTGGCTGGGACTCTTGGAGGGAGAGAGGGGTGCAGATATAGTCCTTTTAGCCCACACAGCAAATTCATGCTTCAAACATTCCAAAAACTTGAAGCATCCCTCCCACGTGCCTCATAACACCTACATCAATAGCTTCTATAGCCAAAACATTTTTTTTTTAAGCTTGTCAAATACTGACAATGAGATCATATATATATATTCATACTTGTCATTTCACACCTATTCTAGAGAGAACCTATATCACTGTCACTGGATATATTTGCTATAAGCCTGAAAGGAACCGAATATCATAAGATTTAAAAGGCCTTTTTACTTTTTATTCTTTTTCTCAATCACAAAAAAAAAAAATTAATCATCATGTAAATAAAGCTATTGTAAATACCAAAGTCAATGGAGCTATGACAATTAAGATTGACTAAGGAGCTCCCCACACACACACAGAGCCAGACCTGCAGTTCAACCACGTTGTAACAGACTGGCTGGCCCATCTGTTTGTTACGCTTATTTGTTATCCTCCCATCATATACTTAAACTGTTAGCTCTGGTTTTGGGTTATATGCTTTGCAAGTACATACCAGCCATTTAAAGATGATGAGCTCCCCCCATCCCCATTAAAGCCGTGGTAACACAATTTGCCTTGGATCTGATTTTGCACTGCTTGAGTAGTGCGATACCGAGCAAGTACTACTCGCTACAGCTGTAGGTTGTGATCTTGTGAGGGACAAGCCTCAGTATCAGCAGGATGAATTTGAAAGGATGCAGAGTCTGGCAGAGAGTGACATAGCTGACTTTTCTTCTTCCAGTAGTACTTTTTTTCCTTTTAAATCTGTACCTCCATCTCATACTGCTTCCACAGAACAAAGTGAAGAGGGGACTGGTACACTAGAAATATTTATGACTAAGTGTAACCTCAAAGTGTTTTAGAATAAGAATAATGAACTTGGGATAACAACTGCTGTAAGTTCCATATAGATCTGTGAATTTTGGTAAGCTGTATTGTGGGGTATTTTTTTTTTTTTCCTTTAAGGTTGAAATAAAGCACTCCTCAACAAAACAAAAAATGCATAGAATCCCTTTGGCCAAAATATATTTGGTTGGAGGAAAACATGGCTTGCCATTTAAAATTTTTACTACAACTTAATTTATTTTTTAATATATAATTTAGTGCTCTATCTGTGGATTGTGATTTTTAATTTCAAAATCAGTTATGTTATTTTTGTTATCTACCAACTGTAAGATGCTATATTTTACCACCAAGATATTGTAATAAACCACTAGTTCAAGATTTGTATATACCTATGAATTTGTAATTCCCTTCTGCCCATGGTTGAGGGTGGTGGTGTATTTTTTTTTTTTTTCCAAAGCATATCTAATATTGCAGAAAGTCTGTCTAGGTGTTTGATGATAATTAGTTAGAAAATTAGTCTGCTAGAAACATTATTCATCAAAAAAATATTGAGTCCTGAGAAGACCGCAGACCTCTCTCGGAAAGTTTCTCAGAGGCAGGCTACTTGGTTGCATCAGATTTAAATTACATAAAGTATTGATTAAAGTCTTGCTCAATTAACTATTGCCAACTTAAAAGGTAAACCAGTCCATTCATGTGCCTGTTCTTTTAAGGGAACATTTAGGGCCAGATTCTTGACAATGTTAGCGTTCGGTTGTACTGCTCCACAGCAGCCCAAAGAGGCTGCTAAGGTGAGGGTTGCTATTCTACCTTGACCTTGCAAGCCTCAAAACATGGGTGGGCTTTCCCCATGGCTCAAATTTTCTGCTGACATAGTGCTCATCAGCTGCGCCTTGCCTCATTTGTAGTAGCAGGAAAGGAGGCAAGGGAGGGCATTTAGACAAAAGCTCAACATCAGGGAAATGAGGATTAAAGCTTCTTCTGCAACTTCTTTCAGGACTACAGTATGTGCTTTGCATTCTCCAATTTAAACATATCTTGTTTAGAAAGTATTTAATTTTTGTATATCAAAAAATTCTGTAAGTCTGCCAACATCATTATTAGGTGTTCTGTTTACTGAAGGTCATTAGCTGGGATATCTGCTGTTGGCAAAACACAGTGCACGTTTGTAAAGCAAGGAATTAATTGATGGGGCTTTGGGGGGTTAATTTTGCCCAGTCATCTATAATTAGCTGCAGCAAAGCTCTATATCTTCTAATGAAGAAGCCTTTAGCCATCCCAAGCAAGAAGGCAAATAGTTTCTCTTCAGATGAGAAAGCTGTTCCATATGCCAGAAGTCCACCAGGATGACTTGTGCCACCTTTCTGGATGGCTAGAGAGCCCTTGACTACACAAGCAGTCGGGTCCCACCAGCTTCAAGGAGTGCTTAGAAGGATGTGCTGTATGAAAGGAGTTCAGAACAATCAAGAGCAGCCATTGTTATATAATGAATGGTTCCTGTTAAGCAACCACTGATAGAAGGAAGGGTGCATCTCTGACCTTAAGAGCAACCACAGTAAGTAAAGTTTTTAAACCCAAAATACAGTTTTAGCCAACAATTTCAATACAAGCAATAGCAACGCATGCTCCTTACACTTTCTCAGAAAGCCTGTGCACCCAGGACTGTGACCAGCAAGCCCAAGGCGCTGACACAAGCCTACTCATGGGACAGACGAAGCTGTACACGCTGCAGAAGCTAAACTCTTATCACGTAATCTCTCAAAAGAGACCTTCAAACTTTCTGCAGACAAAGTCATAAACAGACTCTGGACCCATTTATATTACCGATAACTTCACTGAAGAAATAATCAATTTCATTTGTTTCCTTGTTTTGATTATATAGAACAGCACGTGTAGTTTCTTCTAAACCAACGTGTATCTGAAGTTCATCGTATCTAAACTTCAAGGATTTGCATTTCTTCCATAAAAGGTGACAGCAATACCAAATACAAAGAGTGAAGAAAAGTACTCAAAACATAAGTCTATTTGGGCCAAGTTTTAATATTGTAACACCTTGATCCCTGCTTGAGTAACTGAGCATCTGAAGTTTCTACAATACAGATATCGCTTCTATTGTCAGTATACGTTCCACAGTAGGGGTTCACACACACACACACTTTTATAAATGGTCTGTACCTCATGTTCAGAACACTGATATCCTACATCAAAATACTTAGTCACAGGACACAGCAGCAACATTAAGACATTAGATCCACTTGTGCTCTTCCTACCTCCACTCTAACAGAGCCATAGGATGTTTTACAAAGAAAGAAGTGTGGGAGGATGTATAAATAGCCAAGCATGCCTTATGTTTTTCTCCTCAACTCTCTTCTAACTCTTTGCTACAGGCTGTCACGCCTCCCATTCCTCCTTTCATTCTGTTTTTACTATCTCTGCAAGTTAGTCAGACGTTTTTTGAAGTGCCACAATCATACACCTGGGGCTGCACACACTTCTTTGGTCTAAGCTTCTTCCTTTAATACATTTTTCCCCTTGTTTTCTTATCCCCTCCCCTTGTTCTTCTACCACCTGTTCATCCTCTCTTCTCACTTGCCCTTTTTACCATGTGGAGCTTTTGCTTTTAGTTCCGTCACAGCATCAGGAGCCTTTTTTTTCTTATTCCTCTGTGATGAACAGTTTACATTTGAGTATAAAATCAATCTAGTTTTGTTATTTTTCAAGCATACTATGGCTGCATTTGTATCACTTATTTGAGCAAATAATGGGTCTGCAGGACACAAAACAGACTTTTAAACCAAAATAAATCTTAAGATGTTAAGGAGAACAGTCACCTTCAGTCTGATTGATCCTGAGTCTTAGGGGATGGTCCGCATCTGTTATGAGTTGGAATTGTCCTCCTGCTTGGAGGAAAGCCAGAGCACTGGAAAAGAGAAAAAAAACAAAACAAAACAAAAAAAACCCCTCATAACTAAAAATCCTTCTGATAGAGATGCTTTGGAAGCAATGAAATTAATGAAACAGCAATGCGGGATGCATAGTGGTCCTTTCCACCCAGTTTATCTTAGGTGGCTTCACAGTTTCCAAGTAATTGTGGAAGAGAGGAAAAATATTTTTGCTTTCCCCACCTCTGTGGATGTGCATTAAGAAGTATTTCTTCCATATCAAGTTACTTTGTGTTGTGTTTCACCTCACATCAGCTTGAGTGCTGCAGCAGGGTGTGAAGTTAGCATAGTGTAACGTGTGATGAACTTCTTTTGCTCCGTGGGGAACTACAATAATAGATGCTAAATTGTTGTTAAAAACATATGAATTCTGAGCATCTGTAGAACTTCCTTCCCTGTGATCAGGATGGCTTAGGATGTTTCTTATTACATGTTCAGAAAAGAGTGGACTAGTCCTTTCTTTAGTAAGAAAAGGATAATAAAGAAACCTAAAGCAATTAGGATGTAAAGTTAAGCGGCCAGCAGTTCACCAGTTGAAAGTCAGCCTGTCTCTGGCAAAATCAGGGCAAATCAATACTAATTAAGAATTTGGCCCAGTATTGGCAGTCAGAACCAGAAAATAAAGCCAAAAGGCAGACTCATCAAAGGGACTTTCAGATACAAATAATAATCTCATTAGTTAAAAAGAAGAATAACTGGGACAAATAGGCATAGGCATACAGGGATACTGTTGGGTACAAAACAGAGCAGGTGACTTATTTTGAGGAACTTCTAGCTCCTCAAACTTGAAGAACGTATTTTGAGGCACTTCTAGTTCCTCAAAAATATAACAGTGTAAATACTAGTGAAGGGCCGGGGGGAACTTTTTTTTCTATGACCTCTATGCTACATGCGCCCTAGAAAAAAACATTACTATACTCTAATCAAAGGTATCAGGAAAGTTGAAAAAGTGAAATCCAAGACTCTTTAAATCAGTTGCAAAACTCACCTCTGTAATTAAGTTCTCTGCATCAGTAAGATTTCAGCAAAAACTAAAGAATTGATTAAGGAGATCCTAGTATTGTAGCATAAATCCATTATTCCTCCTAGCAACTCTTCACATTGGGAAAACTCTTTGATCCAGTAAGGACCTGTTCTTGCTCACCTTAAGCTCTATGAGCTTTTTGCTTCTGCTAGGGACTAATTGATTTCATTGAGAGCAGGTGATCTTAAATTAAGCAAATTTAGCTCCAATTCATGACCATATATGGAAATGCCAATGAGAAGTAGCAACTGTTTCAGAATGTAGATTTGCTCTAATGTCACCCTTTCCTGGGGTAGAGGAGATGGTATGACTGAAAAGGGAGCTTCAGCTTTTTTTTGGTAATTTGAGAATTATACAGGAGGATAAGTCCTGACCCTCTGTGCTTTCCCCTTGCCATCTGCCCTTTGATTTAAGGGGCCTTGGTTCAGAGGCTTGCAGACAATACAGAGCTTGCATGCAATGAGCATGCAGTATTCCTGACTCGCCACCTTTAAAGCAAGTGTAGGCAGTGTTAGGATAGATACAGGTAACTGTGGGAGTTTCCACCCCTGTGAGCCAGATGAATACTGTGCAGCTTTCCTTTATGTGTTATTCCCAACCTCTGTCCCCAGACCAGTGGAATAATGTAGATCATGGTATCCTTCTATGGCTGTACAGGAAGGAAGCACCCACTGACTCTTCCTGCATCTTCTTACGATCTTCATACTCGTCATTCATTGAATCAGATGATATGATGGGACCCATCATAATTTAATTCCCCTTCTATGTCTGTGTTTCCACTCTATAAACAACATCTAAGAGTCCCTGTTTGCCATCTTCGTAATATAATAAATAAGACTTAAGTGTGAAACATTTTTAAGAATGGCAAGAAGACTGTTTTATTTCATGCAACATAGCATCAATTATTTTACCAACTGCTTCTTGTAATCTCATCCATTTAACCATAGTTGCACTTGTATAACCTGTATACCATGATACCAGAAAAATCCACTTTTTTTACTCTTGCTGCTCTCGTGTAATAAGAACATGTGATCACTCAAAATGCCATAGGTAGACTGGGCAGACAGCCCTTATAAATGTTATTTTTAGGGGGGAGTTTCATTTTTAGATACTGCATAACATGGATTTTATATGCAATTCTCTTCAAGTCCACGGGATTTCAGAACCACTCTGCCTTGCCTTCTGCCTGCCTGTCCTCCAAAGGATTGCCATGTGGCAGGCAATTGAGAAAGTCTCAGTAAATAATTAGGAATGGCCCCTTGTGCCAGCACTTTTCCTGTATTTTATTTTTTCATTTAAAGAATATTACAGATAGACTATCAAGGAATGACACTATTCATCTGGTATCTTTGGCATAAACAGACAATGTGAATTAAGGCTTTCTAATAAATGCTATAAAATGGATTTCTTGAGCAGAATAATGTGTTATCTATGGGTAATTTCCCATGAAAGTAGAGGCTATAATTCTGATTAGACATGGATATTATCTTTTCCAGTATGTTTCTGTCAATGCACTGATTCAGCAACCATTTAGACCCCAAGGTCAGGGCTGTTCATAAGTCCCATTGATTTCAAAGTTGAATGTCTGGCCAAGATTAAACACAAAGAGGAATGCTTTCCTAAATCAATTTATTTAAGTCTGTATGTAAGTGCTGTGTTGAATCAGGACCTAAAGTCAGCAACAAATCAGGAAAGGTAATGAGTTTGGGCCAAATATGTGTATTAGTAGCCAAAACGCATATAATGAGACAAGGAACATCATTGTTACTTGGGTTTGAACCAAGATCCCCAAATGTATAAGCTAAGCAGATCTTTAACTTTGATTTCTTTTGGAGCTCTTAGCTTAAATCTAAATGGTGAGAGAGGCTGCATGTGCCTGTGCACATTAGGGTGGCCCTTGGCTGTCTTCTGCCCTGCATCTGGATCTGCTTCCCAGAGAAGTCACAATATTAGCAGGAGGGACAGTGCCAGCCTTATCTTGCTAGGATGGTACAGAAGATACACCTAAACTCCAGAGCTCTGCACCCCACAGGCTCAGGGTTGAAATCTTTTGTTCTGTGCAGCGTCTTCAAACAGAAGTTTATTTTGAGTTTCTGTGTAAAGCGAGTAGAAAGTCATCTTAACAAACACAGGAGATTATGAATTTGACAGAGCACAATGTAGATCAAAATGGTTTTAATCATTACCCCCTGTTTTAATTACTACTTGACACATTATCTCTATTGTCCTTCTACGAGTCTGTCTTTTGAATGAAATATTAAAGGCGAGTCACATCTGAATATATATGCAGTCTAGAAGGAAAATGGCTTTGAACTATTTGAAATGATTTATTGTCCACATTTCTTTATGAATATTTATTTGCCATAGTGAGAGCGATTCAATAAAGAGAAAACATGAGGACCAGTTAACTGAACATTTGCATACTCTAACAGTTAAAAAAAAAGGGAAAGAAAAATAATATGGTGCATTAAAATGGTGTTAATGCTGTGACTTTCCTATTTGCTGTGGTTAATTCCAAATATTGCATGTGTGAGAGCAAAAAGCTAAGGCCAAGACTCGTAGGAATTCAGATCCTGAAGAGGAGATATGTAAATATACAAACATATATACAGATATATAAATATACAAATAAGTGTCCCTGACCTTTATATATTCCCATTCAGAAGGAAGTAAACATGCTTGTAGGCATACTTTCAAGGCCAGGGTGGAGTAATTTGTTTCCGTACTACTTCAGGTAGCTGGCTATGAAAGCTTGCTTTTTACAACAAGCACACATAATCTAAGTCCTCATCTTGTCAGGACCAGAGATCACTCATTCCGTGACACTCCTCAGAAAAGCAGCAGGCATAGGTGGCTATCAAACGGAGATGCGAGCACACTGAATATTTTGCCGTGTTAAACCTTCAGTATTTAAGCAGGGCTACATGTACCAAAACTGAGATCACACACAGAGCAGAAATGCTGCTTTCCCTCACTCCTCAGTGGAGGAACAGAGTTTTTCATGGTATGTGCCCTCATTTCACCCTGCTTGAATTAATTTCATCCACCAAAAAGCACTATGCGTTAGACTTGGAATGAACTTTGTTCCTCAGAGCTTCTTAGCGATGTTCTGCTACCCAGTCACAGATGGGGCCTTGACAGATTTTGTACTGATTTTCATGATTCCTTTTTTCTTTATATATTTTTAAGCAGGATTGTCGCTGCTTGAGAATTCAAATGCAAATGGAGATGTTCACAGGCACTGTTTCGTAAGGAAGCTCAGCTGGTTGGTTTTTAGAGCTCATAAATTGAATAGTATATCACATACAGTATTTGGAAAAGGATAAACTTGATATATAATAGTTCTAGAGAAGGATGGTTACAGTAGTAAAACACAGACTTTGGACAAATACATAAATTCTCTATGCCTCGATTTTCATTTCTTTGGAGCAAGAATGATAATAATAATAATATTTATTTATAGTAATAATTATCATTATTATCTACCTGAAAGCTAGCTGTGAGGCTAATTCATTAGTATTTTCAAATTACTTCATGATCCTCAACTAGAATTTTCCCTGAAAGTACTAAATATTATAATTTGCTCTGTATGCCTATTTCATTTTGCTCTGGAGAAAAACACACTTAATGTGTTGCTCTCTTTACATAGCTCATTCTAAAATTCTAGCTGTGGAGCTTTTCTAGAAATATAATAACAGGCACATTTTACATTACTGTATTTTTTCGCTTATTTCTCTCTCTTTTATCATAGCATTTTACCCCCACCTAGATATCATGATACCTGATCGGGGGGTTTGTTACTGTTTGTACAAATAAGTGAGTTGAGGCCTACACTTGCTATTTACTTCCTCGCCTGAATTTGGAGTGAGAATGTAACCACACATCGGTTGTCTGAAGTCAGAACTCTCTTGACGTACCATTTTAAATGTATTATGAGTAATCAGGGAGTTTCTTTAAGTTACACATAGTTAGAAGCTACCACATATTACATGCCCGATTATATTTGTAGGTGTCTCTAAAGCTTTTTTTTCTTCTGGCAGTTTACCAGGTCCTCCATTTGTTGGTGAAAATGTATCAGTTATTCACAACTGAAGATATCCAGATCCATTTCCTCTGGCTGTTATCTGTTGGATAGCTAGACTCTAATGGCTAAAATCTACATCTACCAACATAAAAGCCACAGGATATGACACTGGTATCTTGTGGTTCCAATCAGCCTCCTGGTATTATAGCAGTCCTTTTTATTTAACTGTATTTCTACTGAGCTCAGCCTGCTACTGAGTCACGCTAGCTGTTTTACATCGCATCTGCATTGTATATTGTGAAAATTGAAAACTCAACACAGCCCGGAGGCAGCAGCACAACGGGACGGGAGTGGGCTGGGGCATAACTCAGAAGAATAAGACAGGCAGGCAGGAACAAGCAGGGCGAAGCCGGCCCCGGCAGCGTCTCTGCCAGCAGTGGAGCTGGGTCAGGCGTCTGGCAGCTGGGTGTCCCGCGGCGCGTGGGCAGCTCCGGGAGCACCAAATGCCCAGTGCAGCGGCCGGGGGAAGCGGGACTCCGGATGTCACTCCGTCTGCCATCACGGGGCCGACGTCTGGGAGCACAGACCGTAGGAAGGGTGCGAGGCTCACCTGGAAAATCACATGGACAGATCAAAACCAGATTCGCGGCCGTGCGCTTCACTGACAGCTCCCATCCTGTGCACATGTGCAGCCCTTCACAGGGTGGTTCCTGTTCCTAAAATGTCATTAGCAGAGAATGAGCCAGATAATTTTTTCTAGTGTTTCAGAAGTGTAACATATATCAACAAATGTCACTTGCTATTCGAATACTCCTAATAAGAATTAAAACAAATTACTTAAATTAAATGACTAGAGTAGGGCATGGTATTTCTTCCTATTAGCTTATATAGAAAAAAAATGCCTGAAGTGTAAAAATGAGACAAGAAGAAATAATGAGAAAACAAGTTGTGGCACAAAGAAGAGAAATATTTCTTGCCTGTCCTCTTGGCTCTATCAATGAAGATTTCATCCAACAACCTCCGCCAAAACTAGTTAGCGGGTGATTTGTGTGTCTGGCTGGTGGAAGGTCCAGTTGTCTCGGGTGCCTGCCTCACAGGCAGGAGGGTTTTCCAAGAAGCAGGCAAGTAGGTCTCTGCAGTGGGAGTCACGAGCTTTTCACGTGAGCAGCACACCTGAGCTGATGGGATGGTTTGAAGGAGTTAGATGTGGCCCTGCTTTGTAGTAGCACCCCCAGAAGTTGCCAATGTTAGATTGTCCCCACAGACTGAAGATCTACAGCTTTCCATGGGTCACATGGAATGGCGAGGAAGGAAGACGGGCTAGTCCAGGAGACTTAGGCTGTACGGCTGTAACATTGAGGTAGGTTGAAGCACTCCACCAGTTAGGGCCCTCCCTTAAAGGTATGTTTTTACAAACAGATGCCTAAAACCACCTTGGGGAGCAGGTCAGACCAGTTCCTGCCCTCCTTGTAGCTCTAGCCTTTGCCTTGGCTCTGCTGTCCACTCTGCCCAAATGCCGCAGCCACAGCAGCTCTGCTCCCTCAGCACCCTGCCCACAGCCAGGGAAAGCCACCGCTGAGACCCCGTGAGACACCCCACATCCTGCCCCGGGCTCTGTCTCCCCACCGCGGCAGAGCCCCATCCCACCCCTAATCCTCCAGGTCAGCTCCCCAGATCCGTACCTCTGAGGCCTCATTGGGGGAAGGTTAAGTAGCACAGGTCCAGCGGGTAGGAGTGGGAATCTGGGTTTTTGTTCATGTTTTTATTTCCTGACTTTCTGCTAGAATTGCACCCTTTTAGGGCTCTGTTTATCTGTCTGCATTATGGGTGTGATCATGTGTATTTCCTGCTCATGGCATAGTGATAATTAATCATTATTTCTAAAGTTCCTTTAAATTCTTAGAGAGTGAGATCTACTACTTTCCTCTTACTCTTCTCTTACCTTTTTCTTCTTCTGTTTGGTATAAGGAGTGTCACCAGTAGTGAACTGATTATAGGAAACTAATTTACATCATCAGTTCAGTAGTAGGACATACTTCTTAAATCATCTAAGATAAATACTTTTAATTAAGCAAATGTCCTACTCAATTCACTGTGGACAATCCCATCATAATGGATATTACTTCTGCATGCTAAATCTTAATCTTCACCAATACTGAATGCACAATGCAAAACCATTATAAAAAAAATATAAGCTTACTGTAATATTGCCATTTTAAAGCTGCCAGCTTTTATATTCATTACTATGATGACAGCAGACCCCCAGCTAACAAATTTTACTACACATCAGAATTTTCATCAGATATTTATATGAGATCAAATCCGTGCTAGCATATTATTTGCAGTTTTTATTAAACAGTTAAATTAGGATTATTATAAACTCTCTTCAGATTCCTTAATTAAAAAAAAAAAAAAGTTAAAATCTAATGACGTTTTCTGGAAGCATTTTTAAAGGTTGCAACAGCAGTGAAGTCAGCAAGCACCACACAGCAAAAGGAAGTATCTACTGATGAGAAGATGAATGCTTCCTCCCCCAGAGTTTAACCATTTTATGTTAGATGGATTTTTAAGAGAGAGAGAGAGAAACTCCAAGCCAATTTCTTCCTGATCAAAGCCTTCAAATTCTGGTGCAAACTGACTTTTTGCTTGTGTGACCAAAACCTCCTCTCTCTCCTCCCTGCTCCTCCATCTGTTCAGGCTTGGATTTGGAAGTCCCTACCGCAGAGAAAGAAAGCCTGATCCCTGTTGCCTCAGTTGTGGTGTTGAAACCCATTAATATTCCTCTGGCAGGTACCCTGACCCTGGTGCCCTTGAACATGCTCGAAAACATAGGGTATTCCTGAGCCTTTGTCCCTGGGAGGATTAACAGGGTTGCCCTGGAGCCAGCCTGAAGGTGTTTTCATAGGTAATACGGGTGGGCTGCACAGCTGACTTCAAGCTTTGCCTCAGGCTGCCCCTGCTCAGCAACATAGGTGCAGCCATTGAAATTAGGGGGTAAAGCATGGCTCTGTATATGAGTTAGAGTCTGAATCCTCAGATTTTGGGGTAGGATATCTCCAAATATCTCCTTCCCCCAGCGGGGCAGGCATCCCAATGGAGGGAACCAGGGCTGGAAACCTGCTCTGCCTCTACCACTGACTTCTTCTCTGACCTTCAGTCAGTTACTTGAGCTGTCTCTCCCTCTCTCTCTATTTTTCTTTCCTCTCTGGTCTTTCTCATGACTCTTAAGCTTATAAATTGCCTGAAGAAGAGATCGTGGCTCTCTGTGTGGTTTTGCTATGCTTAGCACAAGTAGGTCCCAGTCTCAGCTGGGTCCTGTGGCTATATCATGGTAAAAGTAAATAAATAGGTTATAGTAGTAACAATGGTTATTTTTTTTGTATGAACAATAGGATCCTAATGGAGGAGAAGCCTCTCCTCTGAGGCGTTTTTTATTTGCAAGTGAAGGTCTCTTTCCTTTCTCAGCTGGAGAAGATACTGCCTTTGTAAATCAGACAAAACTTATCATGTAAAATGGAACACATCTTTGATTATACTGAATACTATCCTGTCTGTAATTTACCCTTGCTGCTGCAAAGGACGCAACATGATTAAGCTAAGAAATGATAGACTGAACATTATGTGTCAGGATGGAAAAAGATATTTTCTATCTAAACAGGAAACAATCATCAAAAAACAGTGAAAATATACAAGAAAATGTTTCAACATACAATAAACAAGCCACCCCGCTGTTGCCTTATATTGTATTGTTGTTCTCCTTGCTTAGATTGCTGCAGATACTTCTGTAGCCTACAATATTCTTTATTTTTGAAAAACTACAAACTGTCATGATTTTTTAACTATGTGAGTATCTTTCCTTCATAAATGCATGTGTTCTGTTGCCTGCTCGGTCTGCCAGCTCTTCTGTGTTTCTCTGGGTGAGTCCAGATTCTCTCAGCGACATTTCTCAAATTGTAGATCTGTACAGTGTATTTTCCTGGAGCTGTTAAAAACATTGCTACTTTACTTAATAACAATGTTTAGCAGTACCAGCTATCGCTTATTATTGGGTATACACCAGGTGCTTTGCACAGGGGGAGAGGGTTTATTATCCCCATTTTACAGACCGGGAAACCAAGGTGTCGCATTTGGCAGTGATTTCCCCAAAACATGTTGCAGAACCTGCAAACAGGAGAAGGACCAACATCCCTTCAGCTCACGTTTTATTCTTTAGCATTTGTTTCTTCCTTTGATATTACCACCTGCAGCACTGTGCCCTCCCAACAGCATTACAGAGAACGATCACAGCAGAGCCAAGTGCTTTTGCGATAACAAATTCAGATACTGCAGCAAACAATACAAGTAATTTTCCTAATTTTGGAGTGTGACTTTGCCATGTATGATGTCTAGTAACTTCTATCGTGACTCTGATGATTTCTGGGTCTGATGCCAATAACATGATACATTCCTATTCAAATTAGCATATGATGAAATTTTGTGCTAATATTCAGATGATAAGGTCTGTTTGCTGTTTCCATATAGATGTCTCTTTGACAGGAAGAGCAATTCTATAATAAGCCCAGGATGAAAAGCCCATCAATTGAATTGGTACCACATTACCATGGCAACAATATAATGCTAATGAAATTGTGACTGTTGAACCTTGTTTATGGAACTCTACAAAATGGGCTTCATAAAAGGAGAAATCTTGTTGATTAGTAAATGTTTCAAAGCATGATAAAAACCTTGTAACCACATGTGCTGTGACTTATTAACCATGTTGTCATCCTCGTTTAAGATAATAGGTTGTTTTTTGTAAGAGCAATAGCACTCTCAAAGAAATAAAATTATATAGGAAAATCTGCGCATCTCTGGGTTTCAACGTGTACTGCAGAAAGACTCACTCACCTCCATGCCCCAGTTCACCAGCTCAGTTGGCATAGGTGCATATCTAGTCATGCAGTCGTTACTGCTTGTTTAATCTCTCTCAGAATCTATAAAATATACTGCTACTGCAGCTGCAGTAAACACGTTTTCTGTAAGACAAATGCGGCACAGTTTATGTGAAAATACTCCACAGAAACCTATCCTTGTAGATGAAACCCTACACAGAGAAGGTGTGGTAGCAGGAACACGCTCTTGGCTTCCCCCCTCCTTTCTTCCTCCCCCTTTGTCATATAGGCTCCCGGTGCAGAGGCAGGGAATCACCCTCCGAGAGGGATGGCTCTAATTTCTCAGCACAGCGGTCCTTGCTGAAGGCAAGGTTTGATATTATGTCCTGCTTTTAAACCAAAAAAATGCTGAGCATTCAGATTTGCTGGCCAGTGGTGTCTCTGGAGAGCCAACGGGCTTCTGGGGACTTGCCTTACCTTTAAGCGTTTGGGGCTCCAGTGTCATTTTGTACAGCAGGATCTCGTTTTTAGCTAGTAGATAATTTTCCTCATTGTTTTCACCTTGGAAATAAAAAGTGTAGTTCACCTTATGAAGTCCATCTCCTAATTTGCCAGGTAAATCAGAACAGAAGAGCAGGTGAACTGGCAGGCAACGAGCTCGGTGAAGCAAGGGGGCTGGGAATGCGTGCCTACAAGATTTTTCTTTAGCAGGCTCATAATACTGTAAAATATTCACCACGGTAGATATCTAGATATTTAGCACAGACAATAGGAGAGACCACTGCTAGTTTTAGTGGAGTCCTGATCTACACGGCACTGAAGTCAGCATGAATCTTCACCACATTAGATTTAATGGGCTTTAAATCAGGGCTTTAAAGGGCTGTTTTTGAAAGCTCCACGTTTCATCCTATTTAGAAAAGGAAGCGCTGTCTAACATTTCGTTATGCCCATGGTTTGTGGGAAAGCAATGCACTGAATTTCTGGGTTGATAGAAATATAATGTAATGTAATTTCACTTAATATATATTTTGCATTGGCTGACAGTTTTATTAACCAGAACCAATAATCATCATTATTCAGTGTAATAACCATCTCATTAGAAATGGTCTAATTTTCTCTAATTTTAATTTACCTCTTGGACTAAGCTGTTCTAAAATTACTGAAGTGCCTACAGTTCAGTTTTGTAAGAATTAAAAAGAAACATAAGTCTTCAGAAAGCTACTACTGACCGATTGCTGCTAAAATAGTAATATTTATATAGAGCTTTGTGAGAGAAGGAAGTACAGAAAATTCATGTTACGAAATTTCTACATCACTTTTATTTTCTTACTCTCCTGGAAGAAACACTTTCTGCACCCATTTTGCACAAAAAATGATAAATTGTATGGTTGCCTGTAAGCCTTGCATGTACTCCCTTTTAATAAAGGACCTGGCTAGGGATCACACCAAAGAGGGCTGGTAAGGAGGAGCTGACAAGCAGAAATATTTCTTAGAGAGACGGAGAAGGAGATGAAGACACCGATCAAGTTTGATTATCCTCCAATGAAAATAGGATGTAAACTGTGACATCCAGCCAGATTACATATGTCAGGCAAGCAGATGTGAGCAGAAAAATGTAGATGCTGAGTCTCACCTAATAGGCTTACTCTCTGGATTATTCACAATGACCAAGGGTATGTTAACTGCAGTTAACATACAGGATATAAGAAATATGTATTCATAAGTGAACCTGGGGACATTCCCAGCTGTGCTGAAGTTAATGCTCTTTGATATACCTTGGAGCATCCTAAAAGCACTTTGGGTGTCATACACTTCTACAGACATCGTAAACAGCACTGTGGTATATAGCTTTAGTTCCAAAATTTCAAAGGGCACTCTGTTTTCTCTAAAAATATGCTTGAAAAATTTTATATGTTCAAACAGCACTTGTGCATGCAAACTGCTATAGTTGCTTAGCTACTTGATTTGTTTGTGCCAGTTCTGAAAACGCATTTGATCAAAAGAATATTGTTGCAATCACAGAGAGAAGTAGCCTCATATGAACGAGGAAGCACTTTTCAGGTTATGTTATAAAATAGACAAATTGTCTAAAGGTTTTGTTTATCATAGGATGTTACTCCCTGTAGTTCTGAGTCGTAAAAAACAACTGCTTTTTTTTTTTTTTTAATATTCCCTCAAAATAATACAGAAAAGCCAGTCTCTCCTGTGGAAGCACTCTGCTTATGAAATCTCTTCTCTTTGAAATTCTGAGCCTTTTCCAGCTGCAGTCTTATTTGCTCGGCTATCAGAACACATAGTACAGCAGTGAAAAGCATTACACTATTATCCCAAGATAATTTGATAGTCTGTAAATGTATTTTCCTGCCTGTGGTTCCAGGCATTATGCTCTCACTTGAAGTAATGATTTGCAGTTATCTTATACAATTGAAGTTAGCCCATATTGGTTTCACTTTGAACATTTACCTGCACGGTACAAACATGGCTTATTTGTAGATTGTACAAGCTAGACTAGATCGGTGATTTTTACAAGCCAGACTAGATCAGCAGTGCAATGGGATGCCTATGGTAGACAGCGGGCTTCTGGAGGAAGCAGTGCGGTGACTCACTGGTGGCTGTCTCCTGCCTGCGTCAATGTTATCACACCCATACATCAGCATGAGTTTGCTGGAAATGCTGAATTTTAAGTCTGACATAAAACCACAGCTCTGATCTGATGCGGTCGGTAAATACAGCATGGCACTTTCCAGAAGTACTTACCCTGCTTTTGTCTTTGGACTCTGTGTGGGACATGAAAACTCACCTTAAATTCCTCTTACATTT
Organism: Burhinus oedicnemus; assembly: GCA_008921705.1. NCBI lineage: Eukaryota > Metazoa > Chordata > Aves > Charadriiformes > Burhinidae > Burhinus > Burhinus oedicnemus. The sequence continues at coordinate 1,192,304 of VFFE01007679.1, forward strand.
CTGGAGTTTACCATACCATTCCCCCAAATGCAGGAAACCAAGTTGTCCAGTGCTAACTGGGTGATTGTTTCACCTCTGATGCACCAGCATTTCAGGGTGATACCATTCCTTTGCAGAATTTGTAAATTTAGTGACTGTGAACAAGAGGCTTTGGTTTTGGATGGGCTCAGAGATCACCTCCCTTACTGTCACTTGGGAGCCTGTGTTGGGAACAGATTTACATGAGGTGATAACAATTTACTCCTGGCTGGTCAGCAACGGATGCAGCAGCCCTTGGTGCCGGCAAGAAGAAAGTCTCATTAGAGAGCATACCACTTTCTCCATCCCTGGTGATACTCCTCTGGGAGCCTGGGGTGAATTCAGAGGAGCCGTGCACTGGTGACATCCATTCAGCTGCCTGCTCTCTGTGGGTGTGAAAATGCTCAGCAACACAAAAGACATAAAATATGATTTACACTTTCTCATTCCAGTGTCATAAATTCCTGAGTGTCGCCCTGGTTCATATTTGACACAGGAAAAAAAAAAATTAGTGTCAAGGGAGTGATTTACAAAAGGGCACAGTCCTGGCTTGGTGCGGTCAGCAGCCAGGGCAGGAGCTCCCACCTCTGCCGTCCTGCTCCCCGCGTCCTCAGCTGGAGCAGCCCCCAGTGTGCGGGCAAGAGGCCTGGAGATGCCCGAGTGATGCAGGTGTGACAGCTACAGTTCAAATAAAGCAATGCGGGACAGTATCTAAATAGTCAGGAATTATTGTGTTGCTGGTTTCTCCTCCTTCATCTGTTCATGGTATCTTGGATTCTGCTGTGGCATTTCAGCCAGTTACTTTAAAATAAATAAATAAATAAATATGTGGATGTTCAAAAAACTACTTGTGTTATGCTGAAAATCTTTAAAGTCCTTTATTTTGAGAGAAAAATTAATACTAAACTTGTCTTTCCAGGACACAGTGAAGTTTAAGAAGAGCAGCACTTTAAAAAAAAAAAAAGTGCAAGAATCCCGGTTTACCATCCTGATGTCAGTTTGTGATAACATTTATGACATTAATATAATGGATTATGACCTTTCTTGGCTTGTCTGACTGACAGTTGTTCATATATAATATGGTACTTATCACCTTGCTCCTTCCATAATAATTATGGCTTCAATTTTCTGATCTATGTCATCAAAACATGTAGTCATAAGTGTTGATCTCATCTCTGGGAGAGTAGTACCAGGCGCTCCTTTTGAGCTTTATGTCACCTAAAATCTGAAGTGAAATTGAAGCCAAATTGCAGAAAAATACCTTGTGTCTAACTTTGTCCAACAGGCTGCATAATGGCAGCCCTTATGATTTTAAATGATTTAGTGAGGCCTGTCAAAATGATGTTCCTTTCTGTGTGAAAGTTAATGAAGTTCAGAAATGTCATTATTCTGTACAAACCTGAGAGATCTTGGGGAAATACACAATAGGTGGTGTATTACAATTACTTACCTTGACCTTCCTTTTTTTTTCTTTGCTCTTTAATCTCAGGGTAGACAATATAAAATATATTTTCTTCAATATTTAAGGTAAAAATTTGCTGTGCAATTTGTACCTGCTTTCCTTGTGCCCATTTTCACTAATCAAGGTCTCGAGATACTCTTTTTAGATTAGCAGTTTCATATGTATCATATACAAAAGATAAAAGAAGGTGGTGAAAATTCTGGGTGTTTCCAAAAATTGACCATTTAGCAAATACTAATGATGTTTGGGTGGATAAGGGGACTCTCAGAAGACCTGGATTATACCCTGAGGCCTGCCACAGTCCTGCTCCACAACCTTGTTGCTTCCCTGTTTGCACGGAGCCTCCCGGTCTGCTCGGTGGTCACCAAGGTGTTCCCTACCATCCTCCGAGCAAGCGAGCTGTGCTGGGGCCGTTTGCTGTGACACGTGGAAGACGTTCACACCACAGGGTCAGGTCTGGTACAACAAGCCAGTGCGCACAGCAACAGCCCGATTCGTTAACTTTATTCAAACAAACCTGGGAATTGTGTCGAACACCTTGCACCAGCAAAGCAGGGCCGTCTTCCCGCGCTTGGAGACGACGCCTGCCTCTCCCTGAACGCGGCGGGTCGTGGGTACGGCCACAGCAGCACGCCGGCCTTCACATAGTGCAAGGTTTCCTCATGTGTGCAAGGGAGAACCAGCATGGCAACAGACACATCCTTCACGTAATAAATATTTGAAAAGAAACATTCTGTCTTTAAGCCAGCTGAACAATTCCGTATGCCTTAGAGCCACACAGAGGTAGGTCACCCCCACTCAAAACAGGGCTATGCTCCCACAGACAGGCCTGCCTCTCCAGGCGAGCGCCGTGGCTCTCCAGCCCTCGCTGTTTCCCTGGGGCTACGCACCAGTGGCTTTCTGGCATGAACATCCCATCTACAGGAATTTCAACTTCAAGCAAGAGCAAGCCTATAGCGCAGCAAGGCAGCGCTGGCACATACTGTTGACTGGATTTATACTGATGCCTCTGTCTTCTTTCCAGTGTTTTGTCAAGAACATGACATGCTAACATTTTTTTGCTTCTATTATCATTTTACTTTTTTAAATGAACTGGCAAAGTGACGGCGTAGCTGCGTGCTAGGTGTGGGGTACTGCTGTTCTGTTGGCTGACACGGCAGCACAGAGAGGTGCTCCGGTGCTCCGTTGTCACCTTCTGAAGCTGCCTTCAACACGGTGATTTAAAATGGTTCCTCAGCAACAGATCCTGGGCCCGCTTTTCAGGCTGGGTGCTGATGAGCAGCCATTTCCACCTCTGGGCCTGGTGATTAGTTTTATTCAGCTGAGAGACAAGTAGTTGGACATTTCTCACTGTTTCTGTGAAAAATGTGGGCATGTTTTCTTGGGCTATCAAATGGGACATATGGGAGCTGGATTCCATCTTTCATTAGACCTTGGAAATTGTGTCCTCCTGAGGCAATTAATTAGCATGATGTTCTTGGCTGCTAATGTTTGCTTTCAGATTTCAGCAGCAACAGACTTGGCAACATAAATTTTGCGAGGATGGTCTAATGGTTTAGGGTGTTAGCCAAGGCCTCCACACAGCTTTCTTCGAGCCCTCAGCTTTTACAGAGCTCCCTTATGTGGGCAGACAGGTCCCGTGGCTTCTGTCCATGTCTCAGCTCTCCCTTTGAAAAATAAATATAATAGTACTTTCCCGCTTCACAGGACAGATGCATTACAGATTGCACCACAACAGAGGCCAGGCTGCACCACTGCAGTTCTCTGACTCTCTGTCTCCACGATGGAGGATGTATTCTGCAAAGCTTTTCTTTGATCCTTCCACAGTTTAAGGCGAAATCATTTACATTAGAAGTTTGCCAATTGTACACATTTCTATTTGTTTACTTTCAGTTTGCCTACTGTGGATATCCGCAGACTGTACACACCTTTATCTGTAGAGAGGACATCTGTGGGAAAAGGCATATTTCCCTATTTAAGTAAGCCATTTGATGTAGGCTCATATTTAAGGTATATGCCCCTCAGCTGGTGTCTTCCATGTGTGATCATTTCCAAACTATATCCTTCCTAAACCAGTGTGATGTACAGCAAAACCACACGCTTTTAACCTCTGAATACAATCCAGAGATATAATCTAGACTGTTTGCTTTGGTTTTATTACCTCAATTATATTTATAATGTTATATAATTATAAAAATTCATGGCTGAAAAATACTGATAGTTATGACTACAAAAAATGTCATGCCTCTCTTGAAGGGAGATGCAAGCAAAATATAAAATATCTAGCCAGTACAGTTATACAGCAAATAACACATACGCCATGGGGAAGAACACATGTTTTTCTTTGGTATCCCCTAAGCACTAACATAGGACTGAATATGCAAGGGGAGGCGAGAGGAGGAACCTATTTCAGCGCACCAAAATGCTTGTGCCATTTTATAGATGCGTTGGTTAGTACTATTGCAAATAAGTAGTTGTGCATGTAGGAGCTCACTTAAGTGGTCATTACTGTATGTGATTTGAACTCACAAAAGGCATATTACAAAGCTATTTGAAACAGATGTGCTCCTGCCCTCCATTTAAAACAAAATTAGTCCATGGTGTTAATTTAGGTAACCTTTTCAGTCACTAATATACAATCACACACTTTTTAAACATGTATGAAAGGAATTAGTCAGAAGAAGAAAATGAAAATACCACTAAACAGTAGCTGCAATGTTTGATGCTCCTTCCAGATAGCTCGTTGTCATTTAAATGGAATGAGAAAATGCAAAACATTAAATGTAGGATTGTCTGTTTTCACTTGATGTATCTAGGACTTAAACATACTGGGATTAAACTCTGTTTTCATACCCACCAGGCAAACCTCCATTAATTAAAACCAACAAAAATACACGCAGGAGAGCTGAATAACTGAAGGTGAATTTATCCTATATAACCAGCGTATTCACGCCATGCGGTTTTATACTTTGTGCTGCTACCCTTATTAGCCCATGATATATTAACACAGTGCTTCTTCAGACTCCCTTATTCCTCCCATCAGTTCAGGCACAGTGATCCATTCCCACATACCCAGCATTCAACCTCCAGCTCTCTGGCTTTCAAACCGTGGCTTTTACAGACCACCAGGAAGGATTTTGCAGAACACTAGCTGAAAGACACTTATTGTGCAACTAATAAGGAAGGTTTAAATACCATTAAAATCCAGACTTGTACTTCAAAATGCCATGAAATTCAGAGTTAAGGCTCTGCCTTACATCCCCGGGTGCACAACTGCACCTCAGTACTGCCAACGGTGTAGTAAGATCACAGGCTGCCTGCAGCAGCTGAAACGCGCAGGCACTTTGGACCGCAACAGCTTTTTGCTCAGGCTCCTGATGGCTTTCTTGGGAGCCCGGTCACCATTAAGGCTAGAGAGGAAGGCACCGAGTAAGAAGTTTAAGCTCCGAATTACTCTGATGGTTTTACTTCAGCCTCTCATGTATTGCTCTCTGAAGTCATAGCAGCTCCATGCTCAACTATTTAGTTCAGGCCTGAAAATTACACTTGCCCTTAAGCTGTTGTCAGATGATGAAGGAAAAAGTAAAGTGATAAAATGTTCACTTTTTAGGCCATCTGCTCGTAAAAACTGGGGAGAAAACATACCTAGTATTTCAGACCGTTCTTTTGAATCACAGATACGAAACGATTTTGTGAGTAGGTATCATATTGGCATGATGGGACCAAGGATTTTCAGTCGACGCATGGCTGGTGTGATGGAATCTTAAAAGCTACTGTATGGATGGGAGTATATGTTTGAAAATTAATATCCAAAGAAGCTGCATAAGAAAAATCCTTATGATTAAAAATTGAAGAGCATTGATCTGCATTATTGACTGACAATTGTAAACCTTTCATTTTACAGGAGAGCTGCTTCCTAATTTGTACACAAAAATCTTCAAAACCATCGGCTCTTTTCTTTACAGGTTTTAAAAGTGTAATTAACTAGATATGGCATACATATTGTTTAGATGTTGACTATGGGGCTAGACTAAGCAATACCAGCATAAGAAAAAAAGGCCAGATATTACAGTGGAATTTCTTACAGAGCCAACAGCCAGCCTGGAGGGAGGTGCTCTCATGACAAATGTCCATGCATGATGTAAACCTCTCTTTTGGTGATAGTGGTTTAGTAACTTCCATTGCAGGTAGGCATTATATTTTTAATTGATTCCTAGGAGCACAATCTGTATCCTTCACTGACACGTGTCCATTTCACAAGGTTATTGGCTTTTGACATATCTTGTTAGATGTTATGATGAGACAGATTTTTTTGCACAGATTGATGTCTATTGATATTACATTAGTCCATCAAGGTTACAAATCACACTGCATTGCACTACATTTCACATTTGCTGTATCATGACAAGAGGTTTATAATATTCACTCTGGGGCATGTAAAGTGCCTGCTACCCATCCCTTGGATAAATAATTTAAGAAATTGTTGGGAAATCATACCTAATTAGTAGGATCTGCACTCAACGACTGCCCTTTGATTTAAATTGTATTTGTATTTTGATAGGTATTGATTTTATGAGTAGGGGAGATGAATAATACATTTTGCATTTCTCCACTGGTCACAGCAATAATCTGACAGAAATAATGGAGGAACACTCCTGCGATGGAAGCTGCCTCTTTGGGGACCTGCATGCCTTTCCCTAGAAAACCCATGGGGCAGTTAAAGGCACTCCTAAACTGCGTGGAGTGGCCTGATCCCTTTTTCTTCCATTGATTTGCTGCATCATCCTGGACAAATCAATCGGCCTCTCAAAGCCTCTCCTTTTCCATCTGTAAAATGGAAACAGAATGGTTCTTCATCAGTCTGCAAATGGCTGTGAGACATAGGGAGAAAAGGAATAGCTACATCCGAGTGGGTATTATTCAAGTCCTGCCTGGCATTGCCACGTGGAGCATGGGGCAAAGAAGGGAGCCAGCAAGTCTTTCTGCAGGCCCAGCAGAGTCACGTTACACATACTAGGACCCATGGTGACACCATATACCTCTGAGAGCAGCAAGGCGGAGGTGGGCAGCACGCAGCACACTCAAACCCAGCCGGGCTGCCTTCTGTCCCTGCTGCCAGCATTAATATTCTGGTTATTTCAGCTACTCACTTCCCTGGGTGAATTGATAAAACAAGATTCATTTGTTTTTCTTGATTGGATGCTAATCCCTTAGAGCGAGAAGAGTGAACAAGGTGTAGGTGGTACCATGCACACAATCCAGGTAACACACGCAGGCCAGTATCTTCCCTAGGCAATAGCCACTCGGCATGCAGGTGCACAAGCCTGCTCGCATGAGTGGCCAGGGGTGAGGAACACAAGCAGGCAAAAATATCTCTGAGATTAAAAATGAATCAGAATATATATAGGTATTTACAAACACCGGTTTCCAGCACCCCAGCAGCTATAACAAACGCAGACTCTATGAGATAACCATAATTATAGAAAAGCTTTATTTTTTTTTCACCCAGTATGCCAGCTCCGATTAGAAAGGAAAACCATAGGCTCAACTGTGCGACACAATAAATGATGGCATCAAAGCAAGCATCAAAGTGGGCCCTCGGCTGCTGGCAAACAGTACAGTCATAAGAAAAGAGACAATGAAAATACAATAAGTAGAAATAACAGGTTTTTTCCCATAGTATAAACACCATAGACATTCTTTTAATACAAAGAGAAGCAGGATCAACAGTGACAGCTTTAAATTTGCCAAGTATCATGGGAGGACTGTAAAATACATCCTCCCCAAACCAAGCCGAAGGAGCAGAACGAGCCAAGATGTTCTCCTCAGAACAAAGACATCCCTTTTCATAGGTCTCAGACAGTTAGCAGGCTTAATTATTTTTTTTATTTTTGTCATCATCTCTGTCTCACTCTAGCTTCTAGCAAGATGTGCTGAAATATCTATTACTGCCTGTTTATGTAGGTGCAGTCTGCTGCACCAAAATCACTTTATGGTCTTCAAAAAACAGAAATTATATTTAAGACGCTTTATTTGAATATGCACCTTAAAAAATTCCCAAGTAGACGACTAGGAGCTGGGACTTTGCAACTCTGAAGTGGAGGGATTGCTGTCACATGGAAATGCAGACGATCCGTATGCGTTTGAGTCCTCAGCCTCTCACGGGGGAAGATTTAAATAATGCATGGTAGGTTTCTTTGTGATGCTTTTCCTTTTTTTTTTTTTTTTTTGTTACTATTTTACATTCTTTTAGAAGTATTACCTGTACGTTAAGGGCTATATTCATATAATCATGAGTGACATGCAACTTCTCTGTCTCGCCTTTCTAGTTCCAGGCAGATTTAGAGAAATTGAGGCCTGGCAACACACGGCTGAGGTGCACAGGAGCACACAGCTGAAAGCATAAGAATGGGGCTGCTTGAAGATCTTTTTTTCCCTTTTCTCATTAAAGTTTCATCTGAAGAATTTTTGTGGGAGTCTTAGCCAGTAGAACAGCACTTGTCACTTTTAGGTTCCCAAGCAGCAGTGCAACAGTGGCACAGGGGAGAACATGTATCAGATAGACACAGTCTTTCTTCTTATGCCCGCTGCACCCTCCCAGATGCAGTAATTCACCCTCTTCAGTATCTTTTCATAAGAGACAAGAAATATTAATTATCCTGAAGTATTTTTTAAGAGGATGACTACTGGAGAAGTTCTTACTTATTTCACAAGATATTCTGCTTTCCAAGTAAAATGCAAAGCGATTGTAACGAGTTTCATTTTAAGGCAATGCCAGATGCCTCCTGGGTAACCTATCTAGCAAAGTCCGATTCCCGGTGAAGCCAATATGAGAACCATATACGTTTTTATGAATGCTGAAATGGTCCATGAATCTCAAATACTATTGCACCCTCTGTTTTATAAATCTTTTATGTGTTTTTCTTCAATAAATACATATATTTTGCTTTTTGAATCTTGGGGTCCCTTTTGAGCTGCACGGCTCTTAGAATCTTAATAGAAAAGTGGCAACATGAAACCAAAAATAAATGCTTTTAACAAATGGGGAAAGTCTATATTTCACCAAGGAAAGTGTGGTTTAAAACAAAACACAGGCTCCTGCAACATCTAAATCCTGCATATTTTCTGCAGAGCGTGCCACAGCTATTGACATGCTGTTGGTTTTATATGTCCCAGGATGCATGAATTATTACTGTCATTCAACATTTTATATTCCTAGTTCCATAGCCTATAGCAACACTTACCGTTTGCTGTGGTAGACTATACCAGACCTCTGGCAATGCTTCTTATTGATCAAGCACTGCTCAATGTTTGCCTGCTCAGTAATGCAAAGACATCCTAATTCTCTAAGACAGAAAACCCACAAGTTACTGCATTTGGGATTTCTAGTCCTTTTAAGAGACTCAAGGCACAAAAGACAGATTATGGATACCTCCCCCCCCCATTAGGAGGCAAACTGATAGTTGTCTTACAAGCTTCAGGTGCTACAAAACAAAGTGTGTTGCGCAATAATACTAAAGAGAAAAGCTGGCTGGATGCTAACAAAGAGTGCTTATATGCAAACTGGATATGAAAGGGACCTCAGGAATGAAAGAAATGTTCTACTGAGAGTCAACAGACTTGCCATGGCAGGTTTATTAACTTCATAAAAAAGGACCTAGCCAAAGAGAGTAATACAGAGATCCCAGTAGCAGAAAAACTGTGTCAAAGGTGTTTGTGCGCATGGGTTTGAAGGAAGGTGAACTAGTTCAATGCTTACTTGGGTGAAATTCCCTGAAGACAGCAAGAGCGTGAGTTTATGTAAAGAATAAAATAGATATTGCAAATCACAGGGCAGCAGAGAATATCATGATTGTCTGTGAAAAGACCCAGAGCGGCAGTGACTGGTTTCTGGGCTCAGCACACACACACAAACACGATCCAACACCCACTCGAGTCAAAGGGAAGGTGACCTCCCCTTGGCATGGGACAAGTCCTGCCGGGCACCGCAGCTCATCGCAGCAGCACACCAGCCTCAGCCCCTGCTTCAAGGAGCTGTTTTATCACCTGCTCCCTTTCCCCAAGCCACACTCTTGCCCTCCATTTGGAGCTGCCTCCTCTGATTTCTCTCTCCGCCTTCCAGGGAACAGCCGCAGCCCCAGCAGGCTTCAAAGTGGCCACAGCTTGGCTCCCTGGCACAGTCCCTCATGGGGAGCTGGTCAATGAGGAAACAAGAAACACAGCAGAGGAGAACCATGTAGGGGGTGGAGGGTTAGTGCAGTAGCTTTGACCCCTTCAGACAATAACAGCTTTATTTCACATAATTATTTTTTTTAAATCTCCAGGTGATAGCTGCAAATAATGCCATTGTCAATGAGGCTTGTTAGCAGCATTTTTATCTTTGTCACACCTTTATTTTGCAGTTACTTTCTTAAAATTTATTAATTCCTTTGCACCAGTGCACCTGAGCTGGATTCACCTGACACAAAGACAAGGGGGGCAAACCCTCAGCTGGAGTAAAAGTGCCACTGCAGAGCTCCTAAGGTGGGGGGGCTCAAGGCCGGGGACCCCTCGCTGCCCTGCAGTGCTGTGCCTGCGGGCACAGTCTGGGGGAGGAGGGCAGCCGGTGCCCTGAGTGAAGGAGCCATGCTGATGCCCATCACTGTGTACTAGGGACACCTCCTGAAGAGGTGAGAGCCACCGCAGTATGTGGGGATGGTGATGCAAGGTTCGTGTGTGCACGCACACCAGTGTGGCCCTGTCTGCCTGCATAGGTCAGGTGTGACAGCTATGGGATACTGCCCATGGGGGCCTCCTCAGGTGGGACAGCGCTGGGGACGATGGCCGAGTCCTGCCAGGGATAGGCTCCAGCTCTGCACACCCTTGGAGCAATCCTTCCGCAGCAGTAAGTGCCCTGTGCAGGAGCAGCCAGGAGCCAGCTCTCTCTGCCTCTGACCAACCGGTCCCAGGTGCTTCCCTCAAAGTCCTGGCATCAGCCGAGGGAAGAGACCCGCTTAGCTTGGCCAACCTGAACCACCAGAGAATTTGTGCAAGGCCACTTCAGCTTCTCCACTTAGCCTCGTGGCTGCCCTTCCTCAGGGTGTAATCCCCATGGAGCATCCTGGTCTTCTGCCGTGGATGCCCAGCTAGGTTGTGCTTCACACTCGGGGCACCAGCGCTCATGTATTCTGAGGGTTGGTTGCTCAGGGACTGAAATATTCCAGTAACACCCCATCAGTATTCGCTTGGCCAAGGAGCAGCTTTAATGTGCCTGTGTGGTAAGCATCCTGCCTGGCATCTGACAGCGCTCTAGCCCAGTGGGTTGTGGCTCCCCATGTGGGGTAAGGGCCTTCCCCTGCTCCAGGGACCTGCTGGACCCAACTCTCAGGGCAATGCAGATCTTGGACCTGACCCCTGCAATCTGTGCCCAGGCTGATCGTGGCTTTTTGCCTCAATTTCGCTGCAGAGATAGAGGCTGCAGCACCCTCCTGGCATGCTCTGCTGGTCTTCTGTAAGGAGCTCTTCCCCCAGCTATTGCTTTTTTTTGTCCCACAGCTCTGAGTGCAAGAGTGAGCATGGCAAAGGGTTTTTCCGCTTGCATTGCACCTTTTTCCTCGCTCTCTCCCATTGTCTGTTTCTCCTGCTTCCTTCACCCGCCCTGGCGGTGTTACTCCCACCCGAGGGGCCCCCAGCGTCTTTGTTTCCTGGCTGCATCTCTTGGGAAGCATCATCGGGTCATGAACCATTTCCTCCAAACACTGACTGCATCTGCTGCCCTAGCAGAATGATAGAGTTGCTTATATGGTCCCAACTTGCTGCAACGAAAAGCTGTGCTCCTTCAATTTATCCAGTGAGTTTTTATTATCAGGTGAAATACGGTGGCACAGCTCTGCATTCGTAACATCTTCAGAGTCACTTAATGGCACAGCTACAGAGCACGATTCCAGTTGAGCTCAGCTGAACAGAGAAGGTGACTTCTGTCACTGGAGCACTTTATCATCGGGGTAAGGCAGGCTGGTAAGGCAGGCAGTGTTTGACCAGCGAAGCCTCTCTTTGCCATCCTAAGGGGGAAGGCATGGCTGCACACAAATTAAACCTTTGCCAGCAAACAAAAATATTTTGCTTTGCCAAAACATTATAACGGTGATTTTGTTCCTGCCTTTTGAAGGGATGGGATTTAACTGACAGAACCATTCAGCTCTTCAGCCTGCTTGAAGAGAGGTGGTTAATGACAAAGACCACTGGCATTCGCACAGTCCCACCAGCTTCCTTGAACGGATAATACCTCTTTGGTTGACTTCTCCCAGGAAGGAGCCAGGTTCCTGCTTAGACCCTGGAAATGGTGGAAGGTGCAAACTTCAGGCTAAAGGCAGCTCCTCTCTGCTTCATGAGGCTCAGCCCATTGGCCTCATGTTCCTGTGGTAAAGCCGTTATTCTGGAATGTGCAAACCGACCCCCAAATTCAGGCATCTGGTCATGACAAGGAAGGGGAGGGAGTTTCTACTGTGGGGTCTTCCAGAGCTGCACACTGAGTGGAATAGTTGGAGAGGCTGCTACAGGCACTGGTAGGACTCGGCATACTCAGAAATGGCACAGACTGTATGGCCAAAAGCAACCTTTGGCTCTTCATAACACAGTGCAATATCTATATAGTTTTATAAATATATATATATACACACACACCCTTACATACATGCTCAGGTACACATCATACCTATGTATAGGCACACACAATGGTAGTCCCAAATTTTCAGTAAAGAAAGAACACATCATGTGTGTCTGTGCAAAAAGATCACAACTCCTGCAGATAGTTTATCAGCCGGAACGGGAATTTTACAGCCTGCCAATTACTTATATCTGAATGTTTCAGTGCCTTATGCAATTTGAGAAGAGTCTAATTTCCACTTATTGACATCAGTCCCGTTACTGAGAAGGGCCAACTCCCGCCATGGTTTCCTCTGAACCCTCATATGAAGAAACAAAATGTATTCCATTTCTGCAGACACTGGGTGTAGTGTTTTTGATAAAATAAAATGCCTTTAAATAAAATACTTTATATCACTTAATTATTTATTTGTAGTTCTGCTTCTGAAGAATAAAAACATCTACTGTCTTCCCATGATCAATAATTGATTTTTTTAAGGGGCTGTTACTTTCATTATAAACATACAAAAACAATCCAAGCTACTAAGCCCCTGTATACAGACACATCATAAAAGCCAAACTACTTTATACCCAGTAGGCAAAAAAAGACATGGACAGGTCTGAGGTGTTGCAGGCATAAGTATTTTGGACGGACTGAAAAATCCCTGGAAAACTTAACAGATCATTCAGTAAAGCAGAGCCTGAATGACCCTGTGGTTGTGGAGTGGAAAGTTGGAAGGGGGTGAAAGGCAACGTACCCAGTTTGCCCGGGGGCCATTTGCCTGGCAGTATAAATGGGTTACAGAGTCAGAAATGGTTTTGTAGGTGCCCCACAAACATTCACATCTCCCACTTGCAATGTGCTGTGCTTCAGCCGACGGATGAAATCGAAGGAGACTGATTTCTCCTTCGTCTGCAGCCGGCTGGGCTTTGTTTCTCTCTTTGTTTCCACCTCTTTCTGTCCAACTCCTTCATCCCTCATCCAAGCTCTCAAAGCTTCCTATTATTCCAGTCTTTAAATCAATTTATGTTAAACTATTACTGTTGTAGATGCTCTTTCTGTCTTCCTGCTGCTCAGTAGGAAGCAGACTAACGGTGCCACTCTAACTAATGAAGGTTTATTTAAGAACGGCTCAAATCTGTTAAAAACTAGTGGTTTGATCCTGCAGTCCTATGCTCAAGCCTACAAACCCCACCCCAGATTGATCACTCTGGTAGCCAACAAAGTGCTGTTGGCAGACTTGCCAACACCATCTGAGACACATCTTTACATATATTAGTTGCATTAAATTATTATTATTACTGCACCAAGCTGTCTTCTGGCCTCATTACATGTTAAAATTGCAGGAGCTGCTTGGGACTCAGCACTGCACTCCTGACATTTGTGAAACTCTGTCATCCACACAGTATCACCCCCAGTCAGCCACTGCAGTCAGGCTCACACAGCAGCTCATAAGCATAACTGTATTTTTAACATCCCAGAAACCGTTACTGCGTCATCTCCCTTTATGGCTTTCCTGGAATATTCTTTATATTCTCCGGTTTGTACGAAATGCTGCATCTAGCATGTTAACTCTCCCTGCGCAGACTCGATGGGTTATTCCTGCCCAGAGAGGAACGCATGGCCTCCCTCTTAAACGTAACATATTGATTTTAAAATTGCTTTGATGGCTTGGAAAGCAATGCACAAATTGGGATCAGTGCATTTATCAGAGCTCTAGTCATTGTGCGAGGGCAGCTGATGTTTCCGATTACCAGAGCACAGCGTACTGGTCTCTGCAAAACACAAGGTAAAGATATACAGAAGATGCGCTCTTAACTCTTGTCCAGTCCAGGTCCAGAATTCATTCTCAACAAGTTGGAAATGCGGAGTCAAACTCCTTCAAATCTCATCTTAAACCTGGCTTTTTACAGATGCTTATTCTCATCAACTGAGATCTGCTTTCACCATCAGCAGTGGGGCAAAACTCCTCAGGTTGCTCTTTCACAAGGGTGCTATTAGTTTACTCTGTACTGAAGTTCGTTAGGCTTTGGCTTTTTATGAGGTAACAGCAAGCAATTGCACGGGGATATGTGTTTTCATCCTCCCCATCTGTAACTGTAAGGAGGCACAATGAAAGCAGAGATGTCTATGAACACCTTAAAAAAAATAATCTTTGGGCTTTGATAAGGGTGCATTGATTTGAGTCACCTGCTTATCACTGAATCTTTATATGAAAGCACTGAATGTATATTTTATTTTAAACACTTAGCTCCTCTAAATCACAATAACTGACTTTTTTCTTTTTGGCAGTAACAAGACACATCAGATAGCTCTCCTATTTAAGGGGAAAAAAAAAAATCTACAGCCCAGTATGTGGCCAGATAGGACATTACTTCATCTTTTGTCATGGTTTTGTAAACAATAAACCTGCTGAGATTTAACCAGGAGCTGGTGCTTACTCATGTTCCTTGTAGACCTCAGGTCGGCTGAAGGGGATGGGCATCAGACAGCGGCTACAACCAGCAGCGGCTGGCGGGACCAGCCCACTCCACTTGCCGTCGGGCACTACGGAGCTGTGTAAACTCTCATGCTCTGGCAGAGTTTAAAGGGACAAAAAGCTATTGGAGACAGTGCAGGGGGGGCAGGGGGACGTGGGGTTTGTTTCCAAACTGCCCCACAAACCTCCAAATCACATTGTGCTCCTACCTAAGGAGTAAGCTGAAAGATTAAGATTGAGAATTAATTGTTGACCTTACAGTTGTTTATCCATTCTTCATTTTTTGCTTTTATACTCCTTTTTTTCCTCTCTTCCTTTTCATTCCCTTGTCTCTGCTTGATTCTCTTTTCTGCTTTTTCCTATTTCTTCACTTCCTCTGCTATTTCCAGTCATTCCCTTGTGTGCTTTTCGTCTTCTGTCTTTTCCCTGTGCTTGGGTGCCCTGTCCCTCTCCTCTATTCCTTCCAGGAGAGGAGAGGAGAGGTGAGCGGTGCTGTGATTTAGCACTGATTCCTCACCTAGCCTAGGATAAGCAACAACAACAACAAAAAAAAAAGGATATGACAAGTATTTTGTTTGAAAAATGTCACAGGTCCTTTAGGACCCCAATTCAAATCCCTCCAAAAAAATAAATACATGTCAATTTTTAATATGCATCAGATCACAACTCAAAGATACCACTTCTTGAGTACAAGATTGGCTTAGCCAGTTCTAGAAGTTGTGGGATACGGGAAACATATTTTGCCAGGTATTCATGCACAATTCTGCAAAGTTAACCACAGCTATTATTTAGTAAGCTCTATCACATGGACTTCACCTTTATTCAGTCCCCTTCTCTTTACGTACCTATTCAAACACTGCAAATAAAGACATTTATTTACTGAAGCACATCTCTGTGAATATTTTTTAAATGCAGTAGACTCTCAATTTTCTACCTTTAGTCGCACCAAGGACAAGGCAATAAGAGCTAACAAGAGCTCTCACAGAAACATTAGATGTATTCTAACCAGCCACGCTACTATCGCATTTTTAATGCCAGATAGTATTTTATACCTCAGGTTTAATGCACACAGAATAGTTGTGAGTACAATGACATTTGGATACCAACATTTAGAAGCATGAAATTACAAGTGTACTGACAGGTTTTTATGTGCTTTCTTATAGCGCAGAAGCTGCTGCTCTTTGTCCCCCACATCCTTTGTGTCAGAAGCAGCACAATGCTAATAAATCTCAAATATAGTTGGAGATTCATAGCAAGGGCTGCAACACCCGGGTGGAATTTATAAACGTGTTTTATAATTGTTTCTGCGCAAGGCTAGAGTGTGGAAGCACAAGGAAAGGTCTCTTCTCCCTGTTAGCAGGTATCAGAAATGGAAGTAGCTTCCTTCCTCTGCCTGAGACGTGATCCCTGATATCCACACTTCTGGCTGGAGTTGAAGGGAGCCAGGTTCCCCGCTCTTGCCGGAGCGGACCTGGGCAGCACCACACGCCGCCCACAGCCAGCGGAGATGGGGCAGCCCTGCAACGCCGCCTGCTAGCTCACTCAGGGAGCCAAAGATCTTTTTAGGACACTTTCTGTAAGTATTTATGAGTATTTATGTAAGGTAGCAGCATGGCTTTAAAATCTGGCAGTGCCTAGACTTCACAGTACTCAAATCTGCTACACAATTAAGAGTTGGGGTTAGATTTCTTTTCAGGCATTTACATAACCTCAGAAAGTTCTTTGCTCAGAGCTGTCAGTCAGAGAGTTTCCAGCATCATTACTAAAACATTAGGGAGTTTCACACCCAATGTACAGCAATCTGTTTGGATCTGAAAACTAGACCACGCTGTAGTAAACAGGTTTTTTTTCCTGATCTCGTTTCATGTCATGGGGCAGGAATACTGAGGTGTTGGAGGCTTGAATCTCGCTTGGAAGCACGGTGCTGGGCAGGAAGGGTGGTGCATGGGTTACACCAGGACATCAGGAGAGAGAAAGCATGAATTCCTCAGCTCAGACCAATTCCCCCTACCCTTCTCCACCCACTTGGCAATCTGCTGTCCCCAACTTTTCACTGAGGGAGTAAGTTAGCTCAGAGAAAGGACTGAACTGCAGGGATTTATTTCATGCGACAAACAGCTTTTGTCTTGTGGTTATCAGGCTTAAATCATTGTATGGACATAGCCTCTGGAAATAATACTCGGACTTCCAGCTATTTGGAAATCCATTAGTAGAAATGTTGAGAGTTTCTAGAGAGGCCCTTAGTTGCAGTTTCTTTAACTGACACCCTCCTCTTTTATGATTTCCAGGGAATTCCTGCTCTCATATTCTAAAGATAATATTAAATTTCTGGGGAAAATCCACTGAGATTTTAAATTATGGGTATAAGTATTTACCACTGAAAACAATTCACTGGCTTCCTCAGCTCCCTTCCATTAAAACCCTCTATAACCACACTGTGCTTTATGCATATGCAAGAGAAAATCCGAGGTCAAAAGCGCAGGGGCCCTGCTGATGCTATCGAGCCGCATCCTTTCGGCCGAGCAGGGAGAAGCTGCGCTGCCCCCAGGGAGCTCTGCGTAACCTCCCGGCAAGCCCAGCTGCTGCCACGGTGCCTCATGGGTGGCATCCCTGCCCACCCAGGCAGGGCCCTGGCAGAAGTCTCCCACCCCAGTGAGGAGCAGGAGGGCTGGAGCGGTGACCCTTCCCGAGCACTGTGCCATGCTGGTTGTGCCTCCCTGTGGAAAGCCACACTAAGGCAAAGCAGCACCAGCCCTCAGCGCTGCACCCCGAGGTTGGGGGTGGCAGGGTGGGAGAAAGCCAAGGGGCCATGGCTTCAGGATAGTGTTAGCCCTCGAGCATGTGGTTATGTGTTATTTTTCTGGGGGATTAGGTTGTATCTGTTCATTGCAATAATCCACCACCCCCAGCCACTGAAGATCCTTGAGCTCCCAGATGTCCTGGACCCAGGAGACTCCAACTCACCCTGGGGTTATCATGAAAAAAAGCCACATTGGCCCTCTGTAAACTGCTTCAATTCACCACATGCACCTTGTGTTCAGCAACATACACAGAGCTGTTGTCCTGCCAAGACCTTTTCCTTCTATGGGAGAGAAAATTTTTTCCCCTCTTTTTACTCTAGCTTATATAAATCAAATGAAATAAAGGGGAAAAAAAAAAGGGGGGGGGGATTGTGAAGTTATGATTTCAACGCCAGCAAATTTTTTAGGCAAGAAACATTCCCACCCAGAACCACTCTGTTCCACAGGTATTATGCTCAACCCTGCAGGGAGCTGATAACACATTTCATACTTCCAGCTTAATTCAGCAACTAACTCCATGCAATGTTGGACTACCGCAATATGTGTGTACACGTGCACCTGCACACACAGGTACACACACTTGCTGTAAAACAGAGCTTTTATACTTAGAAACAGACATATTCAAATTGCATAATATTAATGGAGCGTCTTTTTGCTTGAAAAGAAAAGTCACATATTTTATATCCTGTATCAATCATGATGTCTAAAATCAGAGCACTCGGATAGCATACTCACTGATTTCTCAGTTAGCTCCTGCATTTTTATTTCAACGGTATTTTTCAACCCTGACACTGAACAGATGAGCAAGTTATGATCTGACATGTTAAAAACAAGAGCAATTGCTCACGTGCCCTGCACAGCAGAGCTGCCACCCCCACGGGGACAGCCCGCAGCCTTCGTGCAGGCAAGGCTCCCACGGAGGGGAGTGGGATTGCGTGTCACAAACACTGCTGCACCAGGCTTGCTATTTGGTGACAGACTTTGCTGCAGAGACAGCACTTGGGTTTTTCATTGTAAAAGAAGAGGAGAAATGGCTTTATTGCCAATCTTCCCAAAAGCTGTCCTTAATAAAAATAATAATAATAAGTCAAATAAATCAGCATATGATTAAGTTTTCTATATAAAGGTATGTTGAACTATCAAAGGACGCAAGTTCCAAGGAGAGACAGGCAATCACTCTTCCCATTCCTCACGTTAGATGGAGTATTCGTATTCTAATATTTGTGCTACACGTGTATTTTAAAGTCCTTCTTGAGGCACCGGAATCCAGGCTCTGATGGGGCTGGCCCAACCCTGAGAGCTGTACAGCCAACGCTCACGTAACACCGCAAACTTCAGCGGGGTTGCCCTGCATTTAGGCTGCTTTAAGAAACTTTGGTGCCTACTTCTCATGCTGTCCTGGCTTTCCCCCTCCTGCAGTGTTAGCACGCTCCTGTACTAGGTTACCTGAGCACAAAGCAAAGGTGCGAGTGCCAGGAGCAAGGACCTGCCCTGAAAGAGGTACTGAATTTGTCACCAGATATAGGAAGTGGAAGAAATATTTTGGTTTTTTTACCCTGCAGGAGCGCTGAACCAAAATATCTCGAGGGAGGGCAATTTAGTAAAAATTAGATCAGCTTTTTCATTATTATTTTCATCTCCTGAATCCTTGCAATAGCTTTAGTGGCTTGGAAAGAGCTTCTCTGAGAGACAGAAGAGGTTTTGTCCTGGGGAGCCACCACCCAGCAAGGGCAGACCCCCTCCTGCCACCCCTGGGCAGTGGGTCTGTGCCACCTTGTGTCCAGGCTTCCCCTACCTCTGCATCCAGAGGATCCGCTCCAAAACAATACACTAATTTACAAGAGCGTTGATGTCTGCCTGAGTCCGAACAGCTAAGAAGCACCAGGAACAGCAAATATTGCAGTGTTTAAATCCGTTAACAAAAAAAATCATGGCAGCTATGGTCAAACTGGAAGGTTAAACTCCCCATTGGAGTGGGTTGGTAGCGTGGTGGCTCTGTGCACATCGCAGCCTCCATCACGCCGCTCCCTCTTCAGCCAAGTCCAGGATTTACGTGGCCTGTCCCTCGAATAGGACCCAGCGGAGAGGGGACTGGCAGCTGTCTGTGCATCTCCTGCCGTGTGCTGCCTGCGGGGCCAGCTCGGACCTGCCCATGGCAGGA
This sequence comes from Burhinus oedicnemus, assembly GCA_008921705.1. Taxonomy (NCBI): domain Eukaryota; kingdom Metazoa; phylum Chordata; class Aves; order Charadriiformes; family Burhinidae; genus Burhinus; species Burhinus oedicnemus. The sequence continues at coordinate 1,211,849 of VFFE01007679.1, forward strand.
GGCACGCTGCAGCCTGGCCACCTCCCTGCCACCAGAGCAAGCCAGGGCTGCATTATTTCCAGCAATTAAAGCACTGCTCTGTGGGCCTGGATTTTCATGCCAGGGTCTAAGAGCTACAGAATAACCCTACAAACCAAATTATATGGCTGAGACCCTCTTTCCCCACCAGGAAAAAATCAATTTTGACCCCTGCCTGTTCTCTAGCAGTCTTTCCCTACAGGTGAGTGACCTGCAGTGCTCCACCACAATTAACTGCAGCCCTCGGCTTTTGGTAGCAATTTGTTTTCAATTACCTCCTTTGGACAAATCTGAATGATTACCACCATTTTTTTCCCACCTCTTTCTGACGCCAAGCGTGTATCAAAGTGTTCACAGTGTATCAACTGTCGACCCTGCAAAACTCTGAAGAAAGCATCAGTTGCCCCCAGTGAAGAGTGGGGTAGCCCAAACCCTGGGTTGCTTTGCCTGGCACAGATCTGCGGGCACCGACGGGGATTTCTCCCCGGTGAGAAATGCAGGTCTGAGCACTGCAGGGCCACCCTGGTGCCAGCTCCGCTGAGTCCCGGGGAAGCTCACACCTACTAACAAAATCACTCCTCTCCTGCCCAGGGCTGCGCTGCTGGCAGCGGAGCGGCAGCAGCTCCTGTCCCACCTGAGCCCTGTGAGATGCCGGCTGCTCCCAAAGCAGAGGATGCCCGCAGGGGCTCCGGGACATGCCGCTCTCCGTCCCCAGAGCCTCTCCTCTGCTGTAAGGCTGACATGGAGCGGGAACCAAGCTTAAACTGAACCTAATAGCCACTCTTCTAGGGTAGGGAAATGAAGAAAGGAAGCTGCAACACACTGTGGATCCTAATTGCATTTGCTCTGCAGGCTCTGAAATGTCAGTCAAACAACGACGCCATCGCCTTTACTGCTCTGCAGTTGCCATTTACTATTTTACTGGGAAATTGTCCAGAAAAGGGATACTACCTAGAAGGGAGCATTATGCCAGCACTGGAAACCAGTAATATTTCTGAACAACCCCATGGGCCCACTGTCTATTCCTACGCTGCGGAAAGACAAGAAAAGCCAGAGCAAGCCAATTTGTGTTTGTGGTAGCAATTGCAGCAGCAGTGGGTATGGAGGCAGCCCAGGACCCAGCGGGCACATCTGAACTGGTGCACGCTCTGGAGCTGTGACAATTTACACCAGAGAAGAGTATGATTCAGTGAGCGGAGGGAAAAAAAACATCCTAAACTGAGCTCTTTTATGAGTCTGAGTTTCATAACGCAACTTCACTGGCATTCATGAGGACTGGGGTAAGCAACATGAAGAGGCAGAGCGTGCCCACTCCCCAGCTCTATCAATCCACAGAGCCAGTAATTTCCAGCAGATGCAGAAGCCACGGGGCAGACAGGGGTTTGCTAGAGTGGGAAAGCCCCTTTCCCTGGGAACAACCCCGCTAAAACCATCTCTTTTCTCTGGCAATGCTTCTTGCCCTCCAGAGAGCTCACTTCCTGCTATCGGCAGCTCCTTAATACTTAATTACTTCTCTGCTAGAGACTCAGAGTAAGCATTTGAGTTATTTAATATGCAGAATCATTCTGAATCATCCCATTTTACCACTATTTTATTTTTCCTCCCAGTCAAAAAGCATAACAAAGGGCTCACAACCCATTTCTGCCTACTGTAATTCCCCGCCTGCTCCCCACAAGGAACTACAGATTTACCTGGACTGCATCTCCTTGATTTCTAAGCAAAGCTCAGTCAATCCATCCTTCCCTCTCTTCAGGTAGGAAAGCTAGTCCCAGAAGGCAGTTTCAGACCTACTTATAGATTCAACCTCTGTGGGCAGGGGCTGTGGCCAGCACAGGTGAGGAGGGAATCGTCCATTGCCGAAAGAGGCAGCTCCCCTCGCACCTGGAAATCAGCTTAGCCAGGGAAACCTGTTCCCTTCACACCAGCACGTGGCTCTCTGTTTCCAGAAGGTTCAGCAACTGTTTTATTTCTGACATTTTTTTGGTTTTCATCACCTCGTCTCTGGCACTGAAATTGCTGGTGGAACGATGGTTCAAGCTCTTGTGTCAGGGCACCCTGTCCCTGGCACTGGGGCAGCACTAATGAGACCACATAGCGCCTGGCGAGCCGGGAATGGGGATAGGGATGGGGACACCACCAGCAGTGCTGTGGCTGCTACATGGCACAGGGTTGGCTGTTCAGAGCCAGAGCCTGAGCTGCTGCAGCCTGGGAGAGCTGTGTTCACTGCGTCACAGGGATTTACACCATGAACATTTGGTCCCTACCTAGTTCTTTGCATACTTCGTTGGCTCTAGGTATAGTTCCTGCAGACATACAAGCTGGATGAATATTAATTTTTTTTCATTTTAAACAAAACAAGCGCCATGTTTTGTCGCCCCTTTTTCCCTCTCTGTCTCTCAGATGGGATTTCTTAAATTCATGTGGGTTCCATATTTTCATAAAGCACGTTGGCTGGAGTAAACTGTGTTTGAACCATCATTTAGAGAAGTGAAGATTTAATTTCATGGTGGAATTAAAGTTGACATTTCCTTTTTATTTACACTACACCAAGGGTTAATAAGGTTACTATAACCTTAATCTTTGATAGCTCAACAATAGAATACTCTAGGATTACTGCAAAAGCTGGATTTTAACTCTTTTAATCCCATTACTGTTGATAACCTTATCAAAACTGTGCCCCACTGTAGAGGTGGAGCAGGGAAATCTCAGACTCTACAGTTCCTTTCCATGGAGTAACGCTCATAGTTTGAGCAGAAGAGCCAGGGAAAGTTGCTTGGTTGATGCCTGCAGTGAGGTTCACAGTTTGCGGTAGGGCTGCAACGCTGCTTTTAAACTCCTCGTCAGAGATCTTTGCCAAGAAAAACATTGGTCCAGTGGCATATGTTGGCAGAGCAATGCAAGGTTGCTCTAATTCCCTTACTTTGTTTTTCCCTCCTCCCATGCGACAACTACTCCAAGAATCAGACTGCCAGTCTGGCAAGTTGAGATCCAGAAACTTACTGCTAATTACCATGTTTACAATTCCCAACCTGTCGGTTGGTGCCAACAATCAAACTGCATCCTCTTGAGTGCACCAAAAGACACTTGCTGGCAGTAGCTTCCTAAGGTTCCAGGCTGGCTACATTAATTACTGTTAACTTAATTTTTGTGTATTGAGAAGCAGCTTTAATTAGCAATTCCATGGATTAAAATGATCCTTTTATGAGTTTCAAGGAATAGCAGCTTGACTTATAGACTGCTTACCGACCTGTATGTCTTTTATTTGGAAACACAAGTGATGGTAAATTTATATGTGGTCTGACAAATAAAATAGGCAGAGGTTTAATAAAAATCACACCAGGAAATGAAAGGTTATCCTTTCCCTTTGAAATAAAATAAGCAGCTCTAAAAAGGCAGGTTGGATATTTTTAATCACTTTTCAGTAAACATTTGACTGGACAGAATAAAACGTTCCCACGGCATATCACTGAATCAAAGTATTTAATGAACTAAAAAAAAAAAAGGCACATATTTTATGAACTCAGCGAAAGAGAGCCCAAACTCAAATAACTGCAGGACAGACCCTGAGCAGAGAGGATCCCATTTGTGCCCTGCAGGTCCTAGCCCGAGACTCCTGAAGGCCATCTGTCTGCCCAGGCAAAACCGACTCAATTGGGATCCCTCTAACAAACCACATGCTTCAACCCCAGCGGAATTGGCAGAGTGTCCTGTGCCCAAACAGGGGCACATCTCAGCAGCCAGGCTGGGCCGGCAGGGCTTGGGGACTCGCATGGGCAGCCCAGGATCCAGCAGGCGCACGGGGCTGTGTATTACACAGGAACACGGTACCTGCTGAAGGTCTGTGCCCCTGGGGCCATGCCTGCAGAGCCCACCCACTGCCCACAGTTACCCCCCCCACAGCAATTCATTTCTAACCTGAATTTTCCATGGCAATGGCATTCATAGTCTCCATGATGCTGGCCTTAAAAAGTTGGTCAAGATTTCATGAGAACTGCACTACACCACTTCCCTGAAGATGGCTTTTTTTCTGTTCTCCGGCTGGCGTGGAAGTAAAGGACAGAGAGCAGAGCTACCCGAGCTCTGCCCCTGATGTGACTCGGTGCTCGTGGGGCGGACGGGCGGGCGGCAGCACAAGGCTGCCCTCGGTCAGTGCAGCAGCACGCAGATGCCGGCACGGCCACTGCCTGCCAGACATCCCTGCCTGTGCTGAGGCTGCGGTCGGTCTCCCCTTGTAGGGGCAGTTTGGTTTGTCACAATTATCTGAAAATTAACATTTTTGAGAGGAGCCCTGAAGTCGGACTGTAGAGCAGGGCCATGCCCGTATCTGCTTATGATAACACTGGTCCTACCCAGCTCCCAGAATTCAGCCTACTTTTAAATGTGTAAGGATAGATTTAGGAGTCTGATTTTAGGCCCCTTTTTCTTAAAACTTGGCCTAACTGTGCATTAACAGGCCACAGAGAGGCTGTCTTTTCTGCCCTGTAGCAGATCCTCCACCATCTCACAGAGTCCCAAAACACCAGCCGATTCCCCTGCTCTCCTGGCAGCGTTTCTCAGGCTGCCAGCCACTGCCAGGCTCCCGCTCTTACACCGCGGTCCTGCTATGTGGGGTTGCAGTGGGCTCCTACGGAAAAGATAACCCAGGGCAAAACTCAAGAGTACAAAAATTAGCGTGGGGTAGAGGAAGTGGAGCCAAAGCAGGGCATGAGCCAAAGAGACAGACACTAAAACCAACAGGAGTTTTGACTTACAGGGGAAGAAGGGAAACAAACTGAATCAGTGCTCCTGGAGGAGACAGTCTGGATCTACCCTGGTCCTAAAGCAAGAGTGGAAACAAGCATTTAAGACCAGTTCATTTATACAAGACATAATGAATATGCTGAGCAACCTACCAAAGGAGGCAATAAACCAGAGAGAATGGAGAATGGTCTAAGAGGAGTTAGATGGGCACTTTAGAGGAAAAAGATATTCAAGGCTGCAAAGGCAAGCGGCAATATATGGGGATGTGGGGACGCAGCTCACGTGGCCCACGCTATTGACCTGTTTTCCCTCCCCAACCCAGCCTGCTCAGCTTGATTACTTACATTTTACACAACTTATATACATAGTCTAAAGAGAGTCAGCCAATTTCCACTCAATTTATAATTTAGCGAGCAGAGGAGCTTGATTCTTCTAATTTACATAAAACATACATAAAACTGAAAACAAAATAGCTTTAGAGCATATGGGCGAAGTACACAAGAGCCACAGAGGAGAGGAGGAGTAAAAAAGGGCATGGAGCAAAAACACTGGATTGTGCTTTGCTAAGGGGTTTTGCGTGCCTTATTTATGCTAAACATCTCATAGACAAGCAAGTTTTCGTTGTCACGGGCATGTGTCAGCGCTGCACCTCAGCCTCGTCACTGGACTATCAGCCATACAGACCTACCTAACCAACATCGTAACATGGATGGGGCTTTTTTACTGCACCTTTTTTTTCCAGGTATAAAAGAAATATTGTTGAAAACCTTCCGCAGTGACATGGCAAGAAGGCATCGCTGAGTATTAACCTAGTACTGCCTTCCTCCCATTCCCTCTCGGACATCTCCTTTTCTCATGAAGACAGGGAGGCAGGGAGCTCTCACCCTGTGGGTAAGCCCAGGTCAGTGTGTCGCTTCCCAGGGAGCAGCAATGGGGCTGCTCTTTTGTCCCCTGCTCGTGGGACCATTTCTCCTGCATTCCTCCTCCGTGGCTGCCAGGTCCTGGCAGAGCCATCGAAGGCATTCTCTGAGAGGGGACACCACCTGCCAAGTGCCGAAACTGATATTCCTCCCCGTGGTGTGGTAGGCTCCGAATCATGCCTCTCTTCCCTGTTTGCCTGAGGAGTCATCCTGGGTACTAACAATAGACTCCATGGAGGCTGGTGAAGCTCAGGCTGCCTCACCAACTTCTGTCTGAATTCAGTCATTTCCAGTGAGCAATATATAAATAGATGCTGCCTCGTTATTGATGTATATTGTGCAAAGGGTTTAGCCGGGGATGAAGCTTGCCTGCTTTCCTTTTATGGATGAAAAGCGGGATCCCAGAGCCTTTATGTGAGAACTCTGCACATGTCAATCAAACCACACCAGGATGAAGAATTTCTGCTCTTTGGTCCTTGTTAAACGGCAGCCACACAGCCATGGGAAACGTCCATAGGAATGAAATGCAGCTCTGAATGTGTGCACATGTGTGTATAGGCGCATTTACACACATGCACATCAAAACCAAATGAAAACAGAATACTAATGGTCTCAGCCTAATTTTGCTATTCCTTTTCAAATCCCAAGATGAGGCTGTAGTCTGGGCTACTCTGACACAAATCTCATTTGACGTTATTATAAACCACTGACTTATACTAACAGAAGAGTTAGCTCTGATTTAGAAAGCAAACCTTAGCGGCTGGCCCAAGGGCCAAGCCTCTCAGCCCTTCAGTCCGGGTGCTGTAGCGCATTGATACTTGCCAACTAAATTTGATCATGAACTCCAGTGAAGGCAAGCTACTGATATTTCAGAAAGCCATTCCTCACACTTCTGAGCAGCAAACGGCCCATCACTAAGAAGGCCAAACCCTTGTCAGTGTGAGCTGACTTCTACGAAATGAAATACTGACCTTACCGCTAGCTCCAGAGTTAATCTCAGAAGAGAGATTTTATTAGAGAAAGCAGAGCTATTATTCTGAGCCTTGCTAAAGGGCACATATTTAAGTTTTGCATCCAAGAAATGTAGAATACTTTAAATAGAGTGGCATTTGGTAAAAATTAAAACATAAAAACTCCAGCTAAGTATTTTGTGGGGGGATTTATTTATTTGGTTTGCTTTCCTGGGATTTTGCATCACGCCCATTCAGCCTCCTTTCCCGTGTTGGAGTTTTTCCTCCCTCTGTACCGGGGAGGCTGGAGCAGAGCAAGCAGCGCTGACTCACTGCAGCTCCAGCAAATGAAAATTAAACATGTCTATTTTCATCTCTAACCAAGGGTCTGAACTGGTCCTGCATTCTTCACTGGTAAGAATTTACATACACAGAAATGACGAGCACCTAAACAAGGAGAGCAAAAGGGAGTGGTTTTGTTTCTTGCTTCCTAGAGCAGGACTTGCAGATCCTGTTCTCACCAAGGGGTTCTATGAATGGCTGAAGGCAAATGGGTTTATGTCATCACATGTACGACAGCCACATGATGTCATAACACAATACGACATGCGCAGTCAAAAAGAAAAGGATTGTACTGAAACCTTGAGAGTAATTATGTTACTGTCCTCTGCATATCTCAGACCCCTGGCAAACATGCAGGGAAAAAGGTCTCTTTCTTAAAAATGGAAAAATCACCACCTCTTAAACTGAGGTCTGAGAAAGTTTCTACCGCTCTTCTCTATAGTTCAAGACATTCAGAAAAAAATTAGGAAATTAAATGATCCTGACATTTCTAAAATAAAACACGTTGAGAAAGAAAAACCCTTCCGTGCCCTCAAACCTTTTGCATGTATCATAAATGGGAAGGGGGACAGCCAGGCAGTGGAGGAAAGAAAATAGTGGAACACGAAACCATTTTCCCCTGTAGTGGTCATTTTTAACAACCAGAGCATCAAGACTGTAATAAGTGTTGCTCCAGTAAAACAGCATGCTCTGAACTCTATAATTCTGGATTTCAGAAGAATATTTATGGCAATTTGACAAAGAGGTAATACTGCTCTACATTTTCTTGGAGTAACCAGGTAAGTTATCTCCTGAGAAATGACAGTTATAGGATGAGTTTCCAGATGGTGTGAAGCATTAATGCATCAAGCCTCCCTGCTCTTAATATTTCCCACCTAACCTAAAATAATAAAAGAAATCTTTTATCATGCAGTAATTACAGTGATGCCTTTTTATTTGAATTTTCTATCAACCTCTTGTTAGGAGAATGTGAATACTTGCAAAGCTCTTACTATCAGATAATCTAAAAGAAGTCATAGGAAATCTGCATTATCTATGTAAATGCCGCTGTAAGATGCAGTGAGATGGCTCTTCTTTTGGTAACAGGCTGCACAATCAAATTCTGTACAGTTCTGGTTCAGATTGTCCCTCTTTCTCCAATTAGAGAAGACCAATCCCAGGGTGATCACTTTGTCATTGATTTTCAGTGATTTAAAAGACAGATTTGACCTCTGAACCTCAATAAACTTTGTGATATTGTCCTGACTTAGTGAGAGAACTGCTAATATTCCAAACAAGGTTATGAATCAGCAATTCTTAATATTAAAGAAAAGTCAGCTATATTTTTCCAACATTTCATGCCTAATGAAATGGTGTGAAAGGGGTGTACATTACATACAACTCAGATGAACTGATACAGAACAATACTGTGGTGAATATTGACCTTGAAACAGATAAAAGATTAAGTTTGACTGAATCTGAAATACTCTGACAGAGCAGCTTGGAAAGTTTAAGTAGCCTCTTATGAACCTACCTCTTTCTTTCTCGTGATATAAAGTATCGGGGAATTATCAGAGCCATTTGAGCTTCATGGAGGTGTATTGCAGAAGTCAGAGGCAAGAAAGCCTCCTCAGGTGGCTCTCTAGCCCTTGTAGGGTGACTGCTGCCTGTGGTGTCTTGGCCAAGCTGATTTTACATCTCCCAGGCAAGGGCTTTCCTGCCTGGAGATTGCTCCGCCACTTTATATCATCCCTGCTGGCTAGAGAGGTATTGGGTTCACTGAAAGGAAACATTTCCTGATAGCCATGCTGCATTTTCTCCCTATATAGTTCCTAGGTCTATTTGCACTCACCAGGCTACATCGCTTTCCTGCAGACAGGAGAAATTCTGGCCCCACTGAAATCGGTGGAAAATTTCCACTGGTTTCTGTAGGAGAATGATTTCAAAAGTAGGATACTCATTTCATTTATCTATATGGGCTAGGTATGTATATTCATATATATATATATATATATATATATATATAAAAAAACACCTCTCCTTTCAGCTATATATTCAGGGCTCTTATTTTTCCCATCGATCAACCCCTCTGGTTTCTGGAACATTTCATTTAATTTTCTGTTGGCTGCTTTTAACTAGATACTGTTTTTCCAGAAAGCAAGCTACCTAACGCGTGTGATGTTCCAGCCCCTGTTTCCACACTTCTGGTGCATTCTCCCAGCGCCACGCTGCGATACCTCCTCGCCTGCCGTCCCTGGCGCCTCTCCTCTCATCTGCCCTCCGGCTCTGCAAAACCATGGCACATCTACCCTCTATCATCACCTCCAGGCCTCTTCTCTTTACCTTCCTTAGGACCCTCTCTGTCCTTCGATGTCAGACTCTTTCCATCACCTCTATGAATTCCGGCTTGGGTTTTCACTTTTAGACTTCTTATTTTTGGCCTGTCATTTAGATTTCTTTTGAGTCATTGTTATTATCGAGCCAACATTTATAAATAGCTCTATGCATTGCAGGTATGTGATAATCAAGTCCTTTGATTTTTGAGCAATTTGGTTGCTAAATGATAGCAATAAAAAGCATGCAAGCATCACGGGTGTTAGCCCAGGAAATGTTTCCACCATTACAGCTTTCAGGAGGCAGATGCTGAATCTGGTAAAAATTTATGATTATTAATAATGACTTTTATGATTTACCTTTACAACACTAAATGGTGAGGTGTCATAACAGCTAAGGCTAATACGTGGAGGGGTGCTTTTCAGAAAAAAAGTACTCTTTTAAAAGGAAAAGAAGAAAAAGCCTTTTGTGTATGTAAAGACACTATTTATTTTTAAAAATGCATTAAAATCCAGTTGCATACATTACTTCTAGTGTGATGTAAAAACCCAGAGAAAAAGGCTAGTTCCTTATTCTTACAGCTGCAAATTATGGGTATAGCTGTGTGGATGTGTAAGTATTATTGTTTTCAGTTTTCTTAAGAGCACCCTATGAACACTAGAAGCCACCTAAACTGACATGAAAAGCAATAATCTGTTATGGGAAGAAACCTTACACTGCCCTCAAAATCAGATGTAGTCTTAAAACTGGAAAGCAAGCAGAACTGATCCCAAGGAAAGGCATCTGCATAACTGTACATATCTACACGCAACAGTGTGTGCATTTATTTTAGGCAAATTTGCGGGCAGCAGGAGGAATCACACCACCGGTCATAAATACGCACTGCAACGGCACGGCCCCTGCTGAGGTGAGTGGGAGCTGTGCCTCTGTCGGGTCTGGGAGAGTGGGGCTTTTCTTACTGTGCCGTAACCTCCCTTCAGAGAAATGTGTGTATATGTATGTGTGTGTATATATATGTGTGTGTATATATATATATAACCGTTCCATTCAGAGATATGTATATATATGAGGACTATAGGCTTAAATATTTGTGGAAAGAGCACCTGAAATCAAATGGCAGTCCTCATCACCTAATTTAGGGTATGGCTAAGCAGAGCGATGCTTCCTGTTATAGGCAGACCCAGGCAGGGCTGTTCCCCTGCCTGCACAGGGCAATAGGGACCACAGTTACTCTTCCTTCTACCACTCCCGCCATGGGACACAAAGTGCCCGTGGTGCTCAGGGGCACAGCCCTTTCGGCAGTCCCCTGCTCTGGGAAGGCCTGAGGAGTCGCCGTCTCCCCGGCACGGAGCAGGGCAGGGAGCAGCCAGCATCATGGGTGGCTGCGCAGGGGGGCCCTGCAGCACCCTGCTCTGCAACAGGGTGGCTGCCACCCCAGTGTCTGCTCCTCCATCAACTGGCTACGCTGCTATAGGGGCCCTGGCGCGACAAAGACTTACCTACGGGAGCAGCCTTCGAGGCTACTCCAGCGGATAAAATTACCCAGAGATATAAATCTTCATAGGATTATGGCCTTTAAAAAAAGGCTAAGTTCAAGTAATTATTTTTGGGCTAATTCTTTATTTAATTTTCTACCAGGATGCAGATTACAAAAACAATTTTACAACAGAAATCTAGTATTCTAAATTAATTAAATATCCACTCGCCAAAATAGCTGTTAACACCCGGCTGGTGCTGCCACAAACCTCGTTCTAAAATGTTGTCTTAGAAAACACTCATACTGGTACAATTAAAACCCCTTATTTATAAAGTAATTTCTTATTATGTTGCACTATAGCCTTTTAGTATAATTTTTGCTGTTAATAAAATATCATTAGACTATTAGAGGCAGGGGGTTTTTAGACTCATTTTTTAGCACACAGGATTCGCAATTTCTAAAGCAAAAAAATAGGAAGTGTAGTGTTGTAAAAATCCCTTTCGCTAGGGGTCTAATCTTTCCCGCAGTGAAATCAATTGGGGCTTTGCTACTGCATTGAATGGTAGGATTCGGCCCAAAATATTTTGGATTTAACACGAGCAACCTTGATCCCCTGAGCAGTCCCGTGGAAGCTACGTGCATTCCCAGGATCAGGCCCACAGTACGGTCTTTTCTTAGAGATTTGTTGTTCAGAAACGACTGCTTCTGTCCTTCAATATATGTACGTGACAGACCCCAGGAACTGCTAATGAACAGGGAGAGCCACTCTGAGATCGTGCTATTGGGAAACATCATTCTAAGAGCCCTTACGCTATTGAGCCTTTACACAACATTGTATAATTATTTTGGTGAGCATATCCAGTATTTCTCCAGTCGGACCGTGTAGTTTCACTCTTTTAACCCACATATCATAGCAATTCCCAAAAGATTTTAGAGAAAAGAAATCTACAATCATCAAAATGTTAATTTTGACAATGACAAAGAGTACGTGCATTAAAAATGCATCAGCCCTGTCATTAAGGCGTTATTCAGCAAAACCAGCTCATCATGCTAAGCAGAAAGCAACTAGAAGAAACCAGGTATAAAGAAACATTTTGCTAAGCTTGTATTTATGGGTACCAGTCCAATCCATACCGCACAAGATAGTCAACCAAGCAAAGAGCAAACAAAACCACATCCTTCATGTGATGAAATGGGAACTCCTGATAATACTCTAAGTCATGACTCAAGGGAAAATGTCAACTAAAAGCTCAGATCAGAGGAAGGTTTGTAATACAAACCTGGATGTTTAAAATAGTGTTTCCACCGCTGTTCTGCAGCACTTATGAATGTGGCTGTGTTACGGAGCTGAACTGACTATGATTTAGCAGCTGATCATGTCTTTTTAAAGCATAATTTAACATTATTTCTGAGGCTGTTGAACATACAAAACTACAAGAAAAAAATCTGCTTTCAAGTGGTATTAGAGAAACAGGAGGATCAGAGTGCTAGCATCAAAGATGTGTCTAAAGAACAACAGATCCACACGTCTGTGTAACAACGAGCGCTCCACTCGCTACTGAAGGCAACAGAGTAAGATTCCTTTGGCAGTTGTTGGAAATAATTAAGCAGAACATAGATGGCCTTTCAATCACTAAGCAAGAGACAGAGAGAAAAACATTCTCCATCATCCCGCCTCACACGCACAACTTAATGATCACTCCACATCTGGCTCATACATGTTAAAAATCGTTCTTGGCCTCATCATAGCTAAGCAAAGGGAAGGATTCATTCAGAAAGGCTGTCTCATCATGGTACTCTTGGTCTTGCTTTAAAATGGCTTCTGATCTAACTCACTTAAGGCTGAAATCTGGTCTCGCGATTGCGACTATGTGGCAACAAGACCTGGGATCATCTGGGTGTGTGGAGAGGTCTCGAATGGGGAAACAGGGATGATCACACCCCGCTCCTTGTCTCTGCCAGTCTTGGGGGCAGAGGAGCAGTGGAAAAAAGACTGGAAGTATGAATGCTATGCCTGTATTTTCCTAAGCACGGCATCCGAAAGGCTGACTAGGCTTTTAACCGAAGCCTGTGCCTTGCTGCTGAGGTTGGAGAGAGGGACAGACGCACCTCTTCTTCTGTGTTAAAGACATAGGGCATGGCTTGGCCAGAAACAGAAATCAACACTCCCTCGGTTGTGTCTCCCACCTGCCTAGCTGCAAGGAGCGTTTGAGGAGTCATGAGCCCTTTGGTGGGGGCAAAGAAGCCACCGCCTGAGCTGCAGGGGGTGAAACAAGCCCTCAGCCCTGGCCCTGAAGGAGTATCTCAACGTGGGGCTGCAGGGGCTGAGAAGCTCTGCATTCAGCTGGGTGCTTCCCGACCTGCTGAGCTGGGGCTGGTGTGAAGGTGGGCTCTTAATCCTGCCCTCACCATCTCGGTACTGTGGGGGGAGGATAAAGGGGTAAGGGGGGTGCCACCCCCTCGAAGCAATGGGCTACAACCAGCCCTCCAGTAGCAGCCCCGCCGGGTGGCCGGGTCCCTCGGCAGCCAGGGAACGGGGGCTCCCCGGGGAGGAGAAAAGCACAGCCACGGCCGTGCGGGCTGCCCCTTGCCTCGCTGGCACGAATGCTCGGCACCTCCCCGCCCGCGGGCAGCCCTCCAGCCCCGCAAGACCCGGCTGCTGCGGGCGCGGGGGCCGCGGCCGCGGAGGGGGCGGCATCCCGGGCTTCGCCGGCGGGTGCGGGCGGAGCCGGGACCGCCCCGGCCCTGCGGGCAACCCGTGTCCCGGGGGTGGGGACCCCTCCGGCAGGCGGGGCCGGCCGCCCCCGTCCCCCCATCCCCGCCCCGCGCTCCCCGCCAGAGAGGGGCAAGGGGCCGCGGGCGCCGGGCACGGCGCGGGCTGGGGGCTACCGGCCGTGTGCCGGGGCACCGGGGCTTCCCGGACGGGGCGAGCACTTTCCCCCCGGCCCCGGCGCAGCCTGCCGAGCGCTGCCCGCGGAGGCGCACCCCGCTGCGGCCCCGGCTCCCCCGGTCACCCCCTGTCCGCAGCCCTCGGCGGGGCAGAGCCGCCCGCGGCGTGCTCCTGCGAGGCTTGGCAAGCCTTTCCCCGGCCCTGCCCAGCCCTGTGCTTGCTCCCACGCACACGCACACGCACACACACACACACGCGCGGACACCCCGCCCCTCCCCCCCCCTCCCCTTCCGCAGGGGTCAGGGCGTCCGAGCTCCCCCCGCCCGGACAGAGACACAGACAGGGTGAAACATTGCAAAGCGTAGGAAAAGATGGAAAAGGTGCTACCTTGGCAACTAGAGGAGGTTAGGAGCCAGCTGGTGGGCTGGGGGCGGTCGCGCTGCCTGCCTGCCTGCCCGCCGCCGGTACTCTCCTCGACTACGCGTATTCTTAAGCAATAACAACGTAATCCGTATTATCCACCCAAGAATACCCGTCACCGAAGAGAGTCAGAAAGCTGCTGCTGTTGCTGGTGGTGATGGCGGTGGTGGAAGTGCTGCACCGGGACAATAAATCCATAACTATAATTCCCCTCTAGAAGAAGGAGAATCCACAAGGGTTGCCGAGTGATCTTGTCCCATATCCAATGGACGCTGAACCTTCCCATCCTGCGGAGGCAAACGAGAGGAGCGGGCGTTTAATACACACGCTTACAGTCCCTCTGCTCTCCTGCTGCCTTACTGGAGCGGGCAAGGTCTTGCAGGCGAGGTGAAAGGAAATAAATCAAAGCAAGGTTGAGTTTACCTGGTGATTGCTTGGTTTCTTCCTCTGTGCTTCTCTGGCATCCTATTCCCTAGCTGTATGCTCCATCAATTCTCTCTGGGAGCTTGCAAGCGATGTCACACGCAGCAACAGATTCCTGTAAAAGAGATGCACGGTTAAGCACACAAATATTACAAATCTGTTTGCATAGGTGGGCTTGGGAGAGCTCCGATAAAGCAGCAGCCACGCCTGAGAGACTTTTCATCTGGGCTTTGGAAATGCATTTTACAAGTCCTGACTCACACTGACTCGATGTGCTACCAAGAGGAGGGAGGGCGGAAAGGAAAGCGGTGAAGAGAAAGAAAATCAAAGAAAGAAATAGCAAAGGCTCCGAGCTCAGCAGAGGCATTCCTCTGACAGGCCTCCCTAGTGCCATAAAAATCTAAGGCGAAAAAGGCTTCAAAGTACAAATTCAGCGCACTTCGCTCCCCGCGTGTGCCCGACCGGCAGAGCCCGGTGGCTGCGAGGCGCCGACCGGGCAGGCGGCTCCGCGGCGGCGGCGGCGGCGGCGGCGGCGGGCGGGGGCAGCGGCAGCGCACCTCCGCACTGACACCTGCCGCCTCCCCGCAACTGTTTGCAAAAGGCGAACGGAGGGGGAAAAGGAAAAAAAAAACAAAAACCAAAACCAATAATAAAATAAGTTATTTCCAAATGGCGCCTGCGGCTCTGCCTGTCACCCCGAGCAGTTCCCTTATCAGCAGCGCTCGTACTTGGGGGAGGCGGGAGGGGGAAGCTTTGTCTGATGATCTGCCGCGGTGATAATAAACGTTTATTGTTCGCCAACTAAATAGAAAGGATCTCTGCAACGTCATGGCACAGCACACTTCGCCTGGCGATTAGGAACTTCTCCGGGTTATTTCACCCCGGCTCTTGATGCTAAGGACAGCTTCTGTGTGAGTGACGCGGAGGGGGGACTGGAACTAGCAATGCACGGTCAAAACCCGCACATAGCAGGGGTACTCCGCACTTCTTCAGCCATGAGTAATTATGCAGCACGCACAGCTCTCATTAGCCACTGCACTCGGTAACTGACCAGCTTGTTGATTAGATTCCAACTGAAATTAATACAACATGCTTGCTTTTTCTACAGATTCCTTCCTTAGCATGAGCCCTTGCCTTCATTGACATATTACCACTATGCTTCCTACGAAAACACATGAGAAGACAGCATTTGTTTCGTAACACAGACTCTTGTCTGAATTTGAAAGAAAGGAGAAAAACAAAGAGAGAAAAAAAAAAAAACTTTGATAGCCATATTACCTTAAATTTAAAAAAAAACCCATATATTTCCAACTCACTCGCCTCTATTTTAATCTCACTTTCGGTGTAATTTCCTATATTCATCTAACACAGCAAGCTTTCAAGTTGCATTTTAAACGGCAGATAGAAAGTAAATAACAAACAGTGTAATTTTTCCCCGCTGTGAAACTGAAGGCTGTAACCCCATTAGCTGGCGTTGGAACTGAAATAACTGATGCAGTGCGTTTCCTTCAACTTGAACAAAAGCCGTTTGAAAAAGTAAAATGCACCGAGTCGTGGCGAAAACACTCTACAGTGATACACCTATACCGATATTCGCCGAAATTTGGAGGCGCTCCACAAATGCATCGAGAATTAGGCAGAAATCCAAACTTTGGGGTGTTTTTTTTTTTTCTAAAAAATAATATTAAAGCATGCGAATCTCGGGGAAAAGAAGACCCGCGTGGCGCCAGCCTTATTCTCGCTATGTCCATCTGACACTGCCCTTCCCCTCCCTGAAAAGCATCCCCCCACTCCCCCGCCAGTACAGCGCCTTCCGAAACTTGCCCTGCCTGCCCAGCCCCGCCGCCGCCGCCGCCGCCGCCCCGCACCGGCCCGGCCCGGCCCGCCGCACCCACCGCCCGCCGGGCCCTTCAGCACCCGCCGTGCCGGACAGCGCCGAGCACCGCCCGCCGCCGCCGCCGCCGCCGCGCCGCTCCCCGCCGCCGCCGGCCGCTCGCTCCCCCGCGCCGCCTCCCGCCGGCGGGTCCCTGCCCGCCCCCGCTTCCCCTGCCCACCCCGGCACCGGGCACACACACACACACATACCACTCCCTCCACGGGCACGCCGAGCACCAGGGGAACGAAACCCCCGGCGCGCTGCCCGCCTCGCACCTTCTCCGCCGCATGCGGGAGGTGCCCGTGGCGGCGCGCCTCGGCATTAAATACCTTTGTTCACCGGCTCCGGAAAGCCATGTTTATCGGCGCTGCCGCCCCGCTCCCCCGCCGAAAGAGCCCGGGTGCCGGAGCCTCAGCCCGGCGGGGCCGGGGAAGGGCCCCGGGGGGCACCTCCACCGCCTCTGCCGTGCCCGGAGGGTGGGGGGGTGGGGGGTGAGGGAGAAAGAAAGGGAGGGGAACGGATGGAGGGAATTAAACAATTAAGCTATCAGGAGCGAAGCTCTGAGCAGAGCTCGGGTTTGCCAAGGAAAGCAAATTTCAGAGGGGGGATATCGATCCCATCCGTCAATAGAGAGGCGCGATGTCTTTCCGTGCGAGAAATTGTTCTGAATTAGGGGGCTCGCTGGTGAAAGGGGCGCGGAAGAAAAAAAAAAAAAAAAAAAAAAAAGGAGGAAGGAAGAAAATATTCATTCCCGCTTAAAGGCAGCCTCTTTTTAAAATCGCTGGGAGCTCGCTTCTTTCGCCACCTACCCGAGTAACCACCAGAAATCCACCTCTATTGAAGCGCTTACCCTTTAAATCCAGGTTTCGAGCAGAACTCCAACTGTGTGTAAAACCAGGGAGTCATCTGATGTGTGATGGGGAATGGGCTCTGGGCAGCAGAAAGCAGCTTTCTCTCCTGGTGCCGGATTACCATGTTAACAAACCCCGGGAAGGGACCCCGGCGCCTCTGGCTGGCCATGTCTCGTTGCTTTCACACATCGGCGGCTGCTCTTGCTTCCCATGTCCCCGGCGATCGCCTCTCAGATGAATGTGGGCTTCCAGAAAAGGAGTCGGGGGGGAGAGGAGGAAAAAAAATCGCCTAATGCAATCAAATCGATCTGATCTACACCATCTGTCGCCTGCCACTACACACAAGCGTTAAAATAGGAAAACGGGAGACACTGACAGCTCAGGAAGGTTGTTCTGCAGAGTTCATTTTTAGCAGAGCATAATTGGGTATGGACAGCATACAGTTACCAAAGCTGCTGTTAACCATCCAGTAGAGGATCCCAAACATGCTAATGGTGGATTAATTGAGGAAGATCTGACGTGCAAGCTTCATAGTCTCTTATTCATGACTTCCCAACGGGAAAGGACCAATGCCGTGTGGGACTATGGTAACACAGAGTCAAAGAGCTGCTAAGAAAATGGCTCTGTGTTCATAGCACCTCTCTCTGATAACAAACATATGTCGACCAGAACCGTTTAGCAGGATGGGGGAAATGAAATTTTCTTAGCCGAGGTTAGCAATTCCCATTGCTTGCACTTAAAGACAAGTAAAAAATGGACTGCGGGTCTAAGGCGCGTTCGAGTGCCGGTCTCGGGATTCGCAGCTAGTGAAAGCAGACGGCTCCTGCTCAGATGGGGGGGTTAAACCCCAAATCTCTTACTTCTTACTGTGACCAAAGTGCATCCATAGCAAAGCTCTAAACACGCAGCGCTGCTAATTTCATCAGGAATGACGCAAGGTCGTTTTAATGCCAGGAACCCTTTTGACTTTTTCCAGCGGGAATGGCTTTTGGGCAAGACATTTCCGATCACCGAAATTTGACATAATCTCAGATAAATATGATTTGGGGAGGGGGAGAGGAAGGGGGCGGCGAGTTGGGAAGAGACGGAGTGTGCATCCAGACCTGCAATCACCCCTGCTGCCAACACTCCAATTTGCTCGCGTTTTCTCGTCTTTCCTGAATAATGAGGTTATAGAGACGTATATGTAATTATTAAAGCAGTATATGTACACAAGCCGCAGACGTCTACGGCAGCCGCGTCTACACACACAGACGGGGAGACAAAGTGCGCCCGTCGGGGTGCTCTTTTCCACTCCCTAATAAATCCATCACCAGCGGGGGAAAGCGCTGCTAGAACGAACGGGAGGCGAATTCCTCCCCGGCCCACCCCAGCCCCGGGCGAAGGCGCCGGGCCGGGCCGGGGGCGGCGGGGGGAGCGGGGCCGGGCCCGGGCGCTGTCCGCCCGGCCGGTGCTGAACGGCAGCGGCCCGGCCCCGCAGACAATGGCCAGGCGCGACGCGCCCCTCACCGCCGCGCAGGGCGCCGGGCGGCCGCCGCCGCCTCCTGCGAAGTCTGCGCGGTCGCCCTGTCAATCGCTACAACAATTAGGAAGGCTCCCGTTCGTTTCCACCTCGCCTATCTGATTAGCAGAGAATAATAACGCTAATAATACGAATCCAAGCGGCTGGATGTAAATGTTCCGGTAAACAATTAGTGTTTAGGGTAATTCTGGAGTTAACTGCATGCCTCTCCTGGAAGTTTGTGTTAATCTCTTTAGAATAAATCTAACAGTTATGAATTAGATTAGCCCTGAAAACATAGCCTAAAGACAAATCAAACAATTTACCCGATCTTTTGTTTCAATATACATTAATTAAGCACTGCTGCCTACCTACACAGCATTCTTGGGTCCCGGCCACGGTGCCGAGCCAACGAGCCTCGCCGCCTTTGTTAGCATTTGCGTCCAACTATTGCCCTCTGCAGGTCAAGTCCAGCCGCGGAGAGCGCTCCGTCGTCGCCGAGCGGGCGGCAGGCAGGAGCCGCCGAGCTTGGCACCCCCCAGGCCCCCTTTTCCAAAAAGAGCCAACTTTTGTTGGTTTTGATTCTTCACCACGAGGGCTCGGACGTGTTTCTTTAGGAGGGGCTACGAGCGGGGAGAGCCGGCACCAGGCAGGGCACGGAGCTGCTCCAGCTGTCCTCAGCCCCTCATCCGACCCCGGCCAGGAGAGCAGAAGACAGAACAAGGCGAGGTGCCACTCTGAAGACACGGTGTTTTCTTTCTCCCCTTCTCTCCGTACGACTACGGGAAGATTCCTAGGCAAAGCCTGCCCTTTCCCGGGGTTTGCCGAGGAGCAAGGCAAGAACCCAACACCAAACAGGGCCAGGCGGGTGCCGGCGCTTAGGATCCCGCCCGACTCCCCCGAGCCGGGCAACTTTTCCCCGGGCACAACTAGAGAGTTTGCCTCTCTCGCTCCTGGTGCCAGGGAAACCTCCCGGGAAGCCAGGCGGACTGCGGCGGCGGCTGCGAGGGGGCAGCCCGGCAGCAGCCCCTCCCTCCCTCCCTCTCTCCCTCCCCGCCGCCCCAGCCCCGCGCCCCCTACCCCAAAGGGATGCTTTCTGCTCCTGCGGGGACAGCGGGAACTTTGGGCACCGCCCGGTGCCCCTCCCGCAGCCACGCTCTGCCGTGCCCCCGCATGCCTCGGCACCACTTACACGGTAACGCACAAAATGCTGTGGCAGAGCGAAAAAAAAACAAACCCCAAACCGATGTTAAAGCGGTCTAGTTATTGTTACTTATAATTTGGGAGCTTCAGTGCCCAATAAAAGGTGGCCGTTCCCTTTCTTTTACCCACCACACCTGAACACCGGTTTGTAAGGACTCGCTTTATTCCCTTTCTCCGCTCTCTGCCTGGGGTTAACACTGTTCACAGGGGCTCCGGCATCCGCTCCAGAGACGGGTACCGGAGCCGCCTGCGCCCACGGGCTGCCTGCGCCCCGCTGCCCTCGGCACGCATGGCCGCCTATTACCGTTAATAACAAGACGGTCTTTTCTCGGGAGCTCCGAGCTCCACGCCGCAGCGAGGCGGGGGAGGGAAGGCTGGGCTGCGGCCAGGGCGGCGGACCCCGTCCCTGCCGCAGGCTGCCCGAGGAGGGGGAGCGGCCCCGCACCCCGCGCTGCCGCAGAGGCGGACACACGGCGGCCTTTTGTCTCCCGGCAGCCGCCGCCTCGCCCGGCCGTGGGCGGCCTCTCCGCCAGCCCCGCTCCCGCGTCCCGGGGCCGCGCCGGGAGCAAGCGGTGCGGGAAGGCTCCGGC
This sequence comes from Burhinus oedicnemus, assembly GCA_008921705.1. Lineage (NCBI taxonomy): Eukaryota > Metazoa > Chordata > Aves > Charadriiformes > Burhinidae > Burhinus > Burhinus oedicnemus. The sequence goes on from VFFE01007679.1 coordinate 1,232,363, forward strand.
GCCGACGCCGCCCGCCCCGCACCCGCGCAGCTGCGGTAGCCCCGCCGCGGCGGGGGCTGCGGCAAGGCGCCGGCCAGCGCCCCCTGAGGGCGGGGGGGGGGCTGCCGGGGCGGCTGCCGGCGATCCCCTGGCCGTGAGGGCCGTACCGGGCCGGCCCCCCGCAGCCCCATCCCGCCTGCGCGGCGCGCAGCGGCGCGGAGCGGCGGAGCCCCCTGCTGGCCGTGCGCGGCACCGCAGCCCGCGCAGGCCGGCGGAGCCGGGCGCCGGGAGCAAAGCACAGCGCGGGTGGCGGGGGGCGCTGCGGCGGGTGTGAGACCGCGCCTCCCCTCCGGGGGGCTTCCAGGAGAGCAGGCTCTGGGCACAGGCAGGGTGGGGAAGGGAGGCGAGCGGGGTCACCCACCCCTTCCTTCGCCAGGGCGGGGTGGGAGGGGATGTGGGGCTGCCCCAGCGTCACCGTCCCCGTGTTGTGGCATCGGGTTGCCGGCTCTCAGAGACAACTGCAGTGGGAGACACCGCCAGCAGGCTCCTGGCAGGGCCTCCCCTCCCTAGGCGCTGCACGGGTGGGGCACAGGGTCTGTTCCCTGCACGCAGTCTTCAGCTCTGTGAGAAGAAAGCCACACGTGGTGCCCAGCTACCTGCCCCTGCTCACGTCCATGCCTGCTCTCCCATCCTCGACAGCGAGCACAAAGACTTCCACACTCAACATTACCTTGAGCTGTTTTCAGCTCTATTGCTACATTGGCACTTAAGAGCAGGGAAGGATTACCTGGAAATGCCGACAAACATCTCAAGTGCTAGGCTGGTGGGATAATAGGGGAATTGAAGAGACTCTCTAAATGGAGGAGCCTAGAAACCAAAATATACGTGGTGCAACGTGAGATACGTTGTGGCTGGCTACTTATTTTTCTAGAATATCACCAAGATGTTCTAGCTTGGTGATGTTCTGGCTGTTACCTGTGTGGCCCAAGTCTAGCCCTCTGGTTGTCTCCAGCATGAAACTCAGTTTGTAAACTGATCGAGATCCATTTAAAAAGTGCTTACTTTCTCTGGCCTAACTATTCCCCTTGGAAAGCTGTTCCAGAATCTCATAACTCAGCTTCTTAAGATTTCCAGCCTACATTTATTAGGGGCCCGTTTATATCCATTTGTTCAGATGCCAATTTTGTCCTTGAACTTAATTAGTTCTGATATTTACTCCCCTCACAGTGTACTAATATTCCTTCTCATCATTTCTTTTGTTTAAATCAAGCTTTTCGGTCTTGTCTCATAAGATAGAATCTTCATTTCCCTGATTATCCCCATATCCTAGCAACTTATGAAAACTGGGTCGTGACCAACACCCAGAAATTACGGTTTTCAAAAGGGTTCATTATTCTATCCATTTTCAGTTTGACCAAGACACAAGTAGGGAGAATGATTAGCATAAGGTCAGACAAACCACAATTCTCCTGACTTCAAGTTCTTTCGCAATCTATCAGGGACATGAGTTCTGAAAGGCTTGTGGTTTATAACTTGGCATTACATCAATGCACATTTATGTACCTATATATCATCTTCTCAAGGGGCCGAATGGCCTTGTAGTTAAGAGGGTACATTAGAAATGTGGAGATTTCGCTTTGAACACCAGGTCTGTCGTAGGCAACAGAACTAACTTTGGTGAGTCCTTCAGTCTTTTGCCACACTTCACCAGTTTTAAAATGGGGACAGCAATACTCCTGTTCTCACCTCTTTTTCCTTCCCATATACTTGCTGGCATCGTATGCTCTCAGACCAAGTGCCTCCTTTCTGGGTACTCCTGCTGCCTGGCACTCTGAAGTCCAAATGCATCTGGGACTCTTTGGCTGACAGTTAAAAATAGCCCCTACTCTTATAAAATCTACTGTGAGGATCTATCCTAAAAGCTGTTAGTCAGTAAGCACACTAGGAACTGGAATTCCCGAGATCTGCAGCCCATTGATTATGTTAAAAACATTCTCTGTTACTAAACTAAACCCAAGGGCAAGCAGTAAAGCCAGAGACATTTAGCAGCAAAGCTGCATCCTGACTTTTGGTTTTCAAGTCTTTGCCTGGTTGAAGACTGAATCAAAGCTTTATTATTTAAACACATGCACAATTTAGCACCTTTTCTTCACCAGTTTTCACTTCAGACAGCAATTTTTGATCAGCTAATACTGCACAGAAACTGGACTAAAACTGGAAGCCCCGGCAGCCCCATAGCTGGAGTGGTCCTGGTAATAACAAATAATATCATTGTCCTTCCTCAGCAATCTGAGTGTAGAGGGTTGAGACTGAGCGCAGAAATAGAGAGCACTCTGTTGAGCTGAGGTGAAGCAACGATATTTATGGGAGCAATTATCACAGAGAAAAACTGGAAAAATATGATTACAGCAAATTTTAACTCTCTCAGATATGGTCTTGGTTCTTAGAAATAGCTCAGCTGAGACCAAACCAATACGAACAACAGACTGGGAGTGTCAGACGCCGATTCTCTGGAGGCTGATACCATCAGACCCTCTGAGCAGAGCAGGATCCAGCTTCAGCATATTAGAGAGCTGGGTGTCAGCAGCCTGTGTCTCTTCCCGGCCATTCTTCTCGTGTGAAAACAACCTGACAAAATGGGAGCTGCTGGGCTACCCTCTGGAAAAGCTGACCTGGAGATGCTGCCCCTAAAGACCGCTGGTAGGAGAGGTAGCTGTCTCTCAGAGCCAGGCAGCGCTCCTACACTTTTCTATCAGCAGTTGTAGCCAAGAAGTGCCGCCAAGCAGCTGGCAGAAGATACTTGGGTTTCAGAGCGCAACTGTGTAGACGCAGTAGGGTGACATGACCATGCACAACACCCATCACTGCACTGGTGCTGCCTTTCCATTTGATACTGTTGCTCCTCTCTTGGCTTCAGCTGCTCTGTTTGCCAAAAGTGTGATGCCTCCGGGGAGCTCCTGTCACAGGCACAGCCATGGACTCGAGTGAGGAGGAGCCTGGTCAGATGATGGTTTCTACTGAAGGAACCGCAGCAGCCCAAAGCAGAGCATGGGGCCATAAGCTATAACAGGGTATTGAGTCTCAAGTCCTTAAAGGAAATGAAAAGGAACTGTAAGCTCTGCCAGCTTGGGGATGGTGTATGGAAGGAGAAGCTGTAGCTAGGAAAAGCAAGCCTCAAAGATGCGATTGCTTCAGCAGCAATTCTGTTTGCCCTGTATGCAGAGGGGTCTGAACAGGACTTGTGCAGACAGGTTTTATGCCTTCATATTTATGTGATGTCTTGGCTTGATGCAAGTCTTCTGCACCAGGGTGAATGTTGTCTCCGAGTCAATTATATGTGGGGAGGGATTTTCACCACACTTCCAGGACGGAATATTTTACATGCTTCACGCAGCTAACATCATGCAAGTGATGTTTAGAAGTTTTTAGAAGCGATAACCAGTATTGTGTAAAACCAAAAATATCGCTTAATGAAGTAGTGAACTGTTCTAATTTAAATGTACCTACCCCATGGATCAGATGCATCAAAGAAGTTCTTCAGGCGGCTTGAGAGCTCTGTAGGTGTTTTTGCTGCTCTCAAACAGTCTGTGAGAAGAATTATAAATGCTATTTACCTTTTAATTAAACAAAACATCTTGCAAATTAAACACATGCTCTTGCACATCAAAATTTAGTTAGCATCCATTTTTCATGTGCATCCTATGGCTCTCTGACAACCTATTGAGTACACAGCCAAACCTCAACACACATTGCGTGTTCCCTTTTCCCCTATGTTTTGGGTATCATGTGTTAGATTTTAGCACATCCGAGGAGAAAAAAAGCATTCTGTAACTGACTGCTAATACTTAAGCAGATCTCCTGCTTAATATTCTTGTTGCTTTAGAAAAAAAACCCCAAACCCAAATATATTGGTGTGTCCTGGCAGTGGTAGAGAAGCAGTTTTGGACACTTATGTGACATACGTCTTATTATCTTACGTAGAAAATTTGACAGTGAATGACAGAACACCTTAGAGGGATTTAAGAAGATGATAAAGGCAACAGCTTTCACAGGAATTCAGAGTCTAGTTCCTAACAGTTACAAGCTTTTTTTACATGCATTCTTGTAATTTGACATTTATAATTCATTGTAGCGCTGAATTTCTGTCACTTTCTCACTGTCAGGTTCTCTATACGTGGATGTACATGTCCTTTCTAATTAGTATATGTATTTGAACATTTAATCTCATCTTTTCTCCACCTTATTATGCAGTTACACATTGATCTGTTCTGTATCAACAAATGCTTTTCGTAAAAAATATAGTTCTATGTGGCTCTTCTCTCTAAACAGGTGCCTCTATCTTCTCTTTTTTTTTGGCTGCAAAACCATTTTAACCTAAACACAAGCATTAATTCACAATGGATTTAATAATAGGTAAAAATAAATATCCCGCAGAGAAACATTAACCCTTGAGATTATAGTTTTACATACAGACACACACTGTGCATCTTTCATCGTCCATAGCATCTTCCTCATAGGGAACACCAAAGACCTTTTCAGAGGTATTGATGCCTTTGCAACACTGATAAACATTAGAGCTATTTTATCCTTGGAGGAGCAGTACAGAAACATTGCAGAATTTGCTCAAGGTAAGCTAAGGAAACAGTGAGACAGCTGCAGACAGAGCGAGCCCCGAGGTCTCAGCACCCGACCTGAAGCCCACTGGAAAACACAATCAATATGAAAGGCAAGTTACATCTGCAGGCCCCAGTTCCAGGGCTGACCTTTCACTGCTCGCTCATCATTTTGCATTAGCAACTGGGGTGGTGCCATGCCATCACCTGATATTCCTGTTTATTAGTTAAGTTAGTTGAGATTTAGCTCAATTGAAATGAAGGCCTTTCAGTATAATGTTGAAAAAGGCAATGAAGGACACACCTTTTAGCAACTGTCATACTGATACCGAAGTCAAATAAAGTATTTATTCCAAATGTTTTAAATACTATGGCTTTATATTTGAAGTAGGAGATATTCAAGTGGTTGTACTGCTTAAAGCACTGAATAAAAAAAGAATAAAGTGGCTGCTATTTGTGTAGTAGAATAAAAACATCCCCTCTACTGGTATTTAAAAAAAAATATCTTAGGGATGAATTCAAAGCAAACTTTTCACAGCTTTCAGCTGATCTGGGATAAATGTATTAATACAAATACTGACAGCCATTTTAAATGCTCATAATGTAACTTGTGGTTTTGGCAGGTACCAGGTTTACTTTGAGAAGAAAACAAAACCCAGTAGCAGTACAGAAAAACTCACCCATATAGTTTATAAGAGTGTACGATAGTGATAAAGACTATTTTAAAGAAAAAGAGAGCATGCACATGGATGTCAGTCTGTTGTTCATACTGTTCAGTGGAAGAGCTGGGATTGTTACAAGCGACTAGCTCTGTGCTGATGGCCTCAGACTCTGGGAACACGGGCCAGATCCCACACTGTCTCCTCTAGAGGTTTCCTGCTTCAGTCACACAGTGTTTTCAATGGGGAAGAAAAATCTGCTCAGGCCAACAACTTTCACAAACATTGATCTTTACTTCTGCTGACATGTAAAGCAGACCTGGGCAACAGAAGAGAAGTTTAGTTTTGGTATTTTTTTTCCCTTGGGTCTAATTATTGATCTGCAAAGATCCACCTGGTTTACACAAGATTAACACAAGAAATGGAAGAAACCAGGTTTGTTTTCAGAGCTCTCTAGTCTGAGAAACTTTTTGAAATTACCTTGATGGTGCTGGTTGAAGGTTTACCTCTTTACATTGCTTTACACGTCTTCTCAAATATAGTCATAGTAGAACTATAGAATGGTTAGAGTTGGAAGGGACCTCAAAGGCCATCTAGTTCCAACCCCCCTGCCATGCATGGGGACACCTTCTGCTGGACTAGGCTGCTCAAACCCCCATCCAACTTGGCCTTGAACACTTCCAGGGATGGGACATCCACAACTTCTCTGGGCAACCTGGTCCAGTGCACCCTGCCAGTAAAGAATTTCTTAGTATCCAATCTAAATCTACCCTTTTTCAGTTTAAAACTGTTACCCTTCATCCTATCACTACCCTCCCTGATACAGAGTCCCTTCCCATCTTTCCTGTAGGCCCCCTTTAAGTACTGGAAGGCTGCTATAAGGTGTCCGCGGAGCCTTCTCTTCTCCAGGCTGAGAAACACCAACTCTCTCAGCCTGTCTTCATAGGAGAGGTGCTCCAGCCTGCTGATCATCTTTGTGGCCCCCCTCCGGACTCACTCCAACAGGTCCATGTCCTTCTTCTGTTGGGGGCTCCAGAGTTATTCACCTGAATAGAATCATAGAATCGTCTAGGTTGGAAGGGACCTTTAAGATCATCGAGTCCAACCATTAACCTAACACTACCAATGTCAGTGAGATGTCAGGTCGAACTGGTACCTGCAAACAGATTCAAGCCCTAATTGTCAAATAACTCCCCCTTACCCCAGTACCCCAATCTGCCCATTTTACTCCTGGATATCTTGGGGACAACCAGCAGCACACAACCTCAGGACCATCTTGTCCATGCTGATCTCCTACACTGGGAACAGAGATGAGGGAACCACCAGCCAAAGCCCAGCACCAGGGTCTGGGACAACACACCACACAGTAAGCCTCCAGTTACGGTGGGAGGGAGACAGCAGGCCAGCCCTGTGCGGGATGCCAGCGGTTCCTGACAGGCCAGCGCAGCCAGGACACGCCAGACTCGTTTTTTGGTGCAAAGTGCAAGTTTCTACCTTGCATGGGTGCAAAGGTGCTTTGAGGGACCAGCCCCAGGCCCTGCAGGGGGTTTCACCGCACCCCCTACCATCGGGCAGCGGTGCTGAGGGCCTAAGGCAGCTGTCGCCCACCCTGCTGTGAGGGACGGAACCGCACGGCTCCATATTCCCTCCCCTAGCCGGCCTGTGTGCGCCACCACACCGGTGCTCATGGGCACCGAGGGGAGCCCAGGGTGGTGGCAGAGCCACTCCCTCCTGCCCACTGCCATATAGCACCTATTCAAATAAATTAATCCGATGAAAAGTTGCCCTGGAAAATATAAATAGCATCAAATGACAACCAAATGTTCCTAAACACAAAATGGAAGGCAAGAGACTCATTTATGCATTTTAAAGTACAAAGAAAAATATATGCATCATATTTTATATTTATATTCTTACTATACTTTTTTGTTAACCTTTAAGAAACACAATAGAAATCCCTTCTCTCTTAATTTCTGACTTGGGAAAAATTCCTATTCAGTCAGTGAGGATTTTCAGTAAGTAGAAAATGATTAAGGATTTCAGAATACATTGCCTGGGTCAGAGGTGTCTTTGGAAACAAGACAAGTCTATGAATTTTCAAGATTTTTTTTCCATGGCAGCTGAATACGAGTTGGAGGGTTTCCAAACCCAAGAAGAACAATGCATTGCCATGGCCGTATGCACGGAAAGCCATGGCACAGCCTTGATGAAACAGCCAGAAAGGCTACAGCTTTGTTGTAAAAGTTTGGGTAGCGTAACAAGTAGGGTAAAAAGTTCTTTCACAAACGTGAAATACAGTTTTTCTTTGAAGATGATCTGGTTTTTAATTAAGAGTTCACTCTATCCCAAGTCCCTGTTTTGCTGGCTTTTTTGCTTGGTCAGGTGAACTATTGCCGTTTCTGAGATCCAGGAGTGTGAATCTCTACTTCCAGCACCCTTAAATGCTGAGTTCTTCCAGCGTTTAGTAAACCTCAGCCAGGCTATGCAACGAAATTGCCTCTCACGTTCTGTTTTATTGCAGAGGATCTGTGTTTTGCCCGAAGGCAGGCAGGCTGCCCCCCCGGGGATCAAACAGGCAGGCATCTCAGAACGAGCGTCTTAGCTTAGGTCTGCAGTAAAATGAAGTGCACTTTGTACTTGCGAACATTTACATAGAGTATACGAGGAGTGCTGCGAGAAAAGTTCACTAGTATGAGCATATGCATCATTCTCTTTGATATATATCCCCTATTTTCTGATCCCATTACTTCAGATCAGCTCCAAGTCTTATATCTAAACAGTCAGTCCAAAGGGAAAGTCCCTATTTACAGGCTGGATTAAGAGCTTTAACAAAAGGCAAGGCAGAAAGCCATTCATTTACTATATAAGAAAAAGAGCTTGTTTGTATTTTATCGCTTGCCAGCATCTTCCAAATCTTTTTCTTTTCTTCTCTTCCCCTCCAAATAGAAAATAGAATGGGAAGTTCCCATTTCACAGCATGGATCAAGAAAAGAAAAAAAGCATATTGTGCAACTTTCCCTTTTTGCCTCTAATGGGTTTACTTTTGCTTCACCCCTCAGGGCTCCTGGAAGCATATGTGTTCAGCTGAAAACTGCGCTGCTGCCTTGTTAGACTTTTTCCCAAGATTTGCTTAAGAAGCGGGTATTTGGAGGAGAATAAGACTGGAAGGCGAGGGAAGGGCTGGAGCAGATTTGCATTCAGATGAGCCGAGGACCAGTCCCTCTCCACACACAGGCAAAGGCAGGAGATGCACCAACCACCGGTGGAGGGGGCAGGCAGCGGGCAGAGAAATATATCGCACAGCAGGAGCTGTGGCAAGGGAGAATCAAGCAGGTAAGTCCAAAAGGATCAATAATGCAACACATGGAGCGAGCATGGCAGGGACTGGGAGAGCCTCTTCGGCAGCCTCCGCACAGGACATCCTGCCAGGGCCTCCCTGAAACAAGCACTGCAAGTCCCCAAAGACTCAACAAGAGAGGCGTGAAAAAGGATTGCTCCATCTTGGATTATTTATTTTGGGGGGGCAGAGCAAACACAGAAAACAATTAAGCATTAGTTAAGGGTAATTAAAACTTTCCATTTTTGAGATATCAGAATGTTTGCTTCAATTTTTTTAAAAACCTATTTATTTACTAGAATACTTTTTGAAACAAAATCCTTCATTTCAAAATGGCTGAAAGGGAGCATTTTGACAATTTATAGTTATTCATAATAATAAAAAGCTACTTTTTTAAAATAAGGGGAAAAGCAGAAATAAGCTTTCTCCTACAACAGTTGTGCTAAAAAGGATTAGTAGTAAGTAAAGATGAACTTCTACAAAAAAATTCCAAATGATGCACCTGAATGAGGGAAGACAGGAGGCAGACAGAACACAATGGAGTCGGAGGCAAAGTATTACTTCACAAATCTTTACTCAGGCTAATTCCCAAAGTCTGGCTCAGATTTGCAAGTTTTGGTCCAGGTAAGCTTACAAAATTAAAGTTCTCATTAACTTTTACACCTTACAATCTGCCATGAGCCAGCCTGCAGCTTGGTGAGTCCTCGCCTACAGGCTCCAACCTCAGGTCCAAGGTGCTTCATGGACATCACGCCCCTTCACCGGCAAAGCCTCAGTTGGCCCCACAACCCCTTGTCTTTTGCACATGCTTGCTGTGTCGCCTTACAGCTCAGTTTTATGACTCTTCTCATCAACCCCAGTGCTTTTCTTCACCATCTGGCAAAACTCCTCTACTCCAAACTCCACCTTGGCAGGCAAGCTTGGTCTGAGTCATTTCCTGGCCTAATGGTCTCTTTAGTATGTGTATTAACCCAAATCACCTGTGTAGGAGCCACCCAGGGTGAATGATCCCTCATTACCTCTGGTCTGGGAGATGGATAACACCATCCTGACAGCTCAGGGTGGGTTTCATCTATACAGACACTTTCATGATAAAACAATTAATCATGCCAACCAGCATTTTTCATTAGTACGTCAGTGTGGGCAGGGTATTTTTAATAGCATTCATTTCTCTTGGGTGCCTATTTGGTTCATCCTACTTACATTCTCACGATTAACTGAATTACCAGTTTCAGAGACTAAAGGGAATTTCTTCCACCTTTTTCCATTTTTCCTCAATTCATCACAACATTGGCAGAGATTCTTGAGGCATTGTGTTCTTATCTGTAATGTGACGCTCCAGCAAATTTTATTTAAGAGAATCCCTGCCCTAGCAGGAGCCTAGCACATGAATACTGACCTTGTTGCCACCTAATCTCTTTTAATGGCTCATTACTGTTGTGGCATTTGGTCTCTTGCTCTTTACCTCATTAGCTATAAGGCTCTGAGATACAATGGAAGGCCTGTGATATGTGGTGGTGTGTACAGCAAATACTCGGTAGACAAACATACCTGACTGCAGTGGCAGGGAATTGGCTTCGATGACTCAGCTGGTCTTTTCCCATGTGAGGTCCCCAAGGACCTCTCCCATGTTCCAGTAGAGCTAACCCAACACCTCTTGCTTGTTCCAGTAGGAGCTGTACCAGTCCAAGATAAAAGCATCTCTTCCCTCCTGCTTTCCTCCACTCAAGCATGAAGAGCTACATGACCAATGTTAGCTCCTCCCCCAGAAACAATAACAGAAATCCTTCATTTTATTGTACTTTTACCCTCAATGCAAGTTCCACTAATATGTCACTTCACTTGTCTTTTGCCTTTCTTAAAAGTCTCTTGCCTTTTTGCAAAACAAGAAGACGCATTAGTGATTTGAAGTGGTCATAGGCACTGCAAAACAAGGTAGTGCATTCCACATTAAATCAACATTATAGTGAGGGATGAATACAATCTACCCAACAGATAGTTTATCGTGAAAATTATTAAAATTCATAGCTTAGAGGTGTGAATGCTTCTTTAAGAAAGGTACTTATGTTATCCCCAAAATAGCACCAGTACCATGTGATGTTCCAGTTGCTATGGTTACCACAAATTTGTTATTTAATAGCAAAGAAAATAGATGCACAAAACATGCTAATTATAACTGGTACAAATTTTTCTAAATGTTTTATATGAATATGCATGCATGTTTTATGCATAAGAAATAGGAATGCCCTTTTTCAAATAATTCTTCAAGTTTTTAGAAGCATTTTAGTAAGTGGCGGGCAAGTACATTGTGTGGCTCTCTGTAACAGAGGGAAAGGAGACTGAAAAATTGAAGATGGGCACTTTGTCTAAAACAATGCAGTTTTCTATTCAAATAGCAAGAGAATGCTGAAAACCCAAGATGTTTAAACTTGTCAAACCCTTGTGCTTTCCCGACTGCATTTGTTTTGTTTCTTCTTCTCCTCCTTGCTTCGTTGAAAGGGTTCCTTCTCCGGATTGAAGTCTCTGAGAAACAATTGCAGGACCGTTTGAAGTGAAGTTGCCTGTTATGAAAGTGTAATGTTAATATAACCCAAATACAGAAATTTAATTGCTCCAGTCACCACCAGACTTGATGCCACTTGAGACAACCACAGCCTCCCTCTGCCCAGAGCCCCAGGACTCCTGCGTGCGTGGGGTGGTGTGCCAGCTCGGCAGCCTGGTCCTGGATGCTCCTGCTCCCGCCAGCCGACTGCGGGTTGAGTTTGGGGATTCAGCCGGAGGCCTGAGCATGCCCCACTGGTGCTTTGGGAAAAGCACCGGCTTCTGCTGCAAGGGTCTTGGCGGCCTCCACAGGCTGGGAGCTGAGGTAACACTTTGCAGAAGCACAGCCTGTCAGCACAGCACAGGAAGATGCTGGCTTTGGACTTGTGCGTATTCCAAGGAGAAATATACAGGGCTGGGTCCAGACATGCAGAGGAGGGATGCATCCCCGCTGAAAGGGATATGTATGAGAACAGATCTCTTACAATTCCCCTTTCCTTTCTGTTCTTCACCAGATGTTCCCAGAGATAAGTCTGGGGGACACAGTGTGTGCAGTACTTTAAGTGCTGGAGCTGTAAAACTTGGCAGGGTCCTGGGAAGGAGCAGGAAAAATCTCATTCTTTTCCTCAGCCTGTCTGTGGCCACTGTGAAAAGACTCTCACGCCTAAATTAAACAAAGATACGACTGTGAGTTGTGGGGAGAGAACAACTGGCTCACGGCTGGTGCAGGAGAGCTGCAGAGCACTCATGCTGGCAGTGGCGTGGCGTGTGGAACCAGCCGCAGTTCGGGGCACAACCGGGCCGGTGCCTCACTGCCCGGTGTCGGGCAGCCCCGGCTGCTCCTGGCTACTGATCCGCATTCCCACCTCTTCCAGGTGAGAGGAGGAAGATGCACGTGCCTCTGGGGCAGGAGTATCATATGGCGGACTCCGCCACACTCGGGGGTCGTTGCTGAAAATGTCACCACTGTCACTGGAAATCAAGCCCTCTCTTCTCGTAGAGGCTTTTATCTCTTCCCTTACGAGAATGCAACAGCCGCAGGCAGAATTAAAGTCGTGTGCACGTGTTTTGCTGCCAAATGGCCGTACTTAATGACATGGATACCAAAGGCACTTACTTATGCTGCTGGTTTTTCCCTTTCACACCCAGAGCACATGCTAGCCGGCTGCTGTATTTCAGATGTTGCGGCGTGTCAGTGATACTGACTGAAAAAACCTTCTCTGTAGCTTGCTGTCACGCCGTGATTGATATCAGCTGTAACAAGATAAAATGTTATGGCACTGTAATTCTGCTTGATGCAAGGTAGTCTTTGATCTTTACCATTTTGCAAAGATTATAATATACACTTAGTTTGATAAATAATACCCTTTCACCAGAGTCACAGAAAGTGGAAGGAAAATTGGCAACTAAACTTTTGAAACTTCTCTGGTGAAGCTGTTGACGTTTTTAAAGCAAAAGGCTAAACAATAGGAAAAAAGTCCCACTCGCCTACTTATAAGTAGATATAAATAATAAAAACTTACTGGATCACCAGCCCTTTTTGGCTGGTTTCTGTGCGCACACGTGCATCGCACCGGCAGCAGGGCAGTCAGCTGCTGGCAGAGCACTGCAGCCGTGAGAGCAGTGAGGGGGCCGGGGGGTGCTGGGGAAGCCGTAACCCCCAGGGCTCACGCAGCAGCGGAGGGGAATTCACTCTGGATTTTCCTACATCGCTAAACTGTTGTAGAAAAATTCACCCAGAGAAATTCAGAGCTATGGAAGCCACAGTTGTAACGGCGCTTGCTCACTCGCCTGGCTATGGAGTGGACCCTTGGACAGGGATGGAGACTCAGCTCTTCCAGCCCCCCAGGACAAACAACAGACAGCATATGACAATTCCAACACATTTTCTTCAACTTACCAATTGAGGTAAGCTGGGATTTAAGTATCCAGGCACCTTTCTAAAGGTGCTAAGCAAAGATCTAAAATTGTCATTTATTGGTTTTGTTCTGCTTTTTAATTTGAATGGTTATTTGAATCATGGCAAAAACGAGCAAACCCCAGCACCGTAGCCATGACAAAGTGTTTTCACCAGGTAATCGTTTATTAAAACATTTTAACCAGTTGGTATAAATATGATTGTCATCAGAAAATGACAGGGAAATATGTGCTGCCATCTGCACTATTGAGTCAGGAAACAGTTTACTTTGGGAGTTTTTCTTTATTATTATTGTTGCACTTCCATACACAGTGAAGTGCACCTGAGCCCAACCCACCTCCCTTGGGATGACCTGGGATGGGAACTGCACCCTGAAAGGGGGGACGCAGCCCCAGGCTTTCCTTTGCTGTGTGGTTTTGCACAGCTCTGGGCTGCTTGGCACGGACCACAACCCTCTCATGCAGCTCGGGAGGAAGCACAGTTTTATTTCACTCAAAGCTGGTCAGCCTGTTTACAGCTGAGCTCAGGTTTCCGGCAGGGGTTTGCCAGTGCTGTCTCGAGGGGATGGCCACATTGGCAACGGGGTTTAGCTTTCCGGGATACTCTGCCAAATCCATGAAAGATTTTGCATGGCGAGAACGGGGTGTAACTCCAAGGCCATGATTGTTTTCCATGTAAATGTCTGTTTTGGTTTGTGCTTAAATGATTATCTGTCATTGATTTGTGTGCCTAACTACAACCGCTTCAAGCTGTTTTCAATTATTCTGTTCTCAATACGATGCGATCCCAAGGATTAGCCATACCGAGTGCCACAAACCACCTTGCAGCAACAGAGTCATAAACTGAAGAGGATAGAAAGGATTTTAATGGGAGATTAAAGGGAAGAAGTGACTCACTGGATGAGAGAAAAGAGGGAGTGCGCAGGCTTTGACTGCAGGAGAGCTGCTTCGTGATGCCTCTGAGTGCACTGAAGACCCCAGGTTAATATCATAATTCTTCTTTCCTTATCATGCAGGTTTCTGGTAATGATTTCATAATTAGGGGTGTATTTAAAAATGGGCTTGAAATGAAGCATATGTTCTGGCTTTGCACTAAGAGGAGGTGGCTAGTCGCAGTGTAACGGTGCACAGGGCTTGTTTCCTTGCCTGCTGAATTCTCTTTGTAAGTTTTATGTGGTTTCTCTTTCTGTATGTTTAATTGAAAACCTGCACCTTTGGACAGAAGATGTATTTCTCCTTGGCCGTCCTCTCTTTCACCAGGACTGGTATTTTAAGACCAAACAATGTTCATCTACACCAAACCCTGTGTCCTGTACGGGGGGGGGGGGTAACCTGCACGCTCCCAGACCTTTTGCCTAGGTGATACACAATACTGCTTGTCATGAGCTGCTTTAAGGTTTATCAGCTAGGATTGTTAGCATGCTCCTTCAGCAATCAGGAGCTGAAAGTGCTTCAGTGCTTCTCTTTACACATTCTAGTAAAAGTCTTCATACTCTTGGACTAAGATCCTAATTGTTGCAAAGTAATTAACTGTGTACACTTCTGCAGTAGCCATTTGTGACAGTATCCATCAACTGGGAAAATGTAACTGTTACTGAATTTCTAAGAACAGCCATTAATATTCTGACTTTAAACCAATTTAAATATTTGAACTTTCTGAGTGCACAGCTGAGATGAATAACATGGAGAAGCACACTCGGATGGATTAAATCCTCTATGGATTTTATCAATACAGAGAGTAGGAAGAGAGATAAGTTATTTGTCTGACATATATATATATATATATATTTGTAGCGGATAAAATCAAATGTGTTATCACTATCTGCACTCCGCTATGTATATTTTAAAACATGATGAGTGGATAGGTACATACACAGCACTAGTTTACAAGAGATACCATCATTAATTTCCACAGAGCTATATGTTTTCATGGGCTTTTTAACCTTTTAATATTAAGTAAAATAGCAACTACAGCACTCTTCTATATCCTTGGGAGTATCACAGTTTTAAAAGATTTCTGTTAAAAATGCAGGAAGCGCTACTGCAGTAAAGGTCGGCAAAGCGAGGTACATGGCGTAGGAGGTTGGGACTGGATTCCCAGCTGAGCTCCAGGAGCTTCTCGGGCTGAGCTGAGCAAAGCCCTAGCGGGGTGGTACAGGCAGATACGGGGAGGTATGGGGAGGTACAGGGAGGTATGGGGCCAGCTCCGCCACCATCTGCTGAGGGTCTGGGCTGGGCAGGGCTTGGCCCCATCACACCAAACTGCTTCGGCTGCACGTGGCTGCTCCTGCCCACGGCAGAGGGGGAGTGTTTCTGCGTGCCCCAGCAGAGGCTTTCTGCCTAATCGGAGTTTCTGGGCATCAGGAAATCTGGTGACAGCGTACAGTGATAACTCTTCTTCTGCAGACAGCTGGCTCACCTTATATGAGAAAGCTTTTCATTTCTTTTTCTAGGCCAGCATTCAAAAATCTGTCAGATCACTTTAATCTGTTGAATTTCGAGCAAATTCAAGTAAAATAAGCAAGTCTCCAAAGCAAAGCTAAACTCTAAATGCCCCAGTACTGAATCTATAAGATCAATAAAAACAACAGGGATGTCTGCAGTAGCTTTTGCAGAACACAAAGTAGTTGAGTCTCAGGCAAACCTTTTATATAACTAGGCTTTTCCCATGGTACACCATATCCTTGTAATCAGTCTTCAATCTGTTCTCTAACTTTCAATAATAATAAGCTGCAATGAAGCTCACCCAAATAAAAAAAAAAAAGGATGTATGCACAAAGGACCAAGCGTTCTCATGGGGCGGTGGTAGAAAACAGTGTGAGACGGGATTTCTAATCTGACACTCTTCTATTGCCATATCATAGGGGCAGCCGACAATTATTTTCCAAAAAAGAAAGGTGGTTACCCCCAGTTGCATCTCAGCTATCCTGGCTAGGTTCAACATATTGCTGTTTTTAAACTGAAAAGAAAAATGGTCTGAATTATAGAAACAATTAGTTGAAGGGACGTGGTCAAATAGCTCAGGTAGATGTTGCAACTCCTTCTGCAAAAGTTGAGCAATGCTCTCTGAGCTTCCATGAAGCAGGATTGGAACTTTTGTGTTTCAAATTCCCCACTCCCAGTTACCATTTAAAAGAAACAGCCTTGTTTTTACA